>PVKH010018135.1:0-15216 GCA_004027955.1 Chaetophractus vellerosus | reverse complement strand
AAAATGAGCTGGACATCAATATCTTGCAAAATTCGCTAATGGTGCAAACATAATTTTAGAATGCTTATGAAACTATAGCAAACAAGCAAAATGCTCTTATAGGATAGGCATGGATTCACTAAGAGCAAACTATGACAAACTTATCTCATTTCCCTTTTTATATGGATTTTTGGCTAAGAAGAGAAATGTTATTGACTCTATTTCTTAAGTATAACAATACATGATATAACAATATCAATATGTATAACATGACAAACATGAAAAATGTGAGCTATATGATCATGTGAGTACATTTGCTAATAACTAATATTTATTGAGCTCTTTTGATGTACTAGGATCTATATTACGTACTTTAAATGTATTAGTATTACCTAATTTCTTCTTTATAACCCTATGAAACAAGTACCAAATTTAGGTCAAATTAATAGCTAAGAAGGAGAACCCTATTAAAGGTAAGAAATATGTCAGAAGTCTCAAAACAAGAAGATATTTAGAGTCAGGATTCCAATCTGGGTCATCGGATACCAGACACTCAACCTTATTTTGACCCAAGATGTGCTGATTAATCAAGTGTCATCAATCTCAAAGTAGGTATTTAGTGGTGTATAACAGAATTCCAAGCTGTACAAGGTTTTTGCCAATATTTTAATACAAAAGTGCTAATAAAACTGTCATAGAGCATAAACTGAATCATATCAACCATAGAGGATTCACCTGAAATCTGGAGGTAGAAAGGTGGACCCAATGTGACAGAGTGAAATATATCAGAAATAAGGGCATTATATTAAAATATTTTTGGTTTACAAGCATAAGATGAAGGAGACCCGCCTTAAGAATAGTTCATGTAAAGGGGGAAAATGATTAAATTTTAAAACACTTCCCTCTCAATTGCTTCCAGAGAGAGGGAAGGGAACTAATATTTTGGTGCTATGTATGATGCTGTAAAATATTACTTGATTTGGGCCTAACAACAATGCTATGAGGAAAATATCATCATTTCCATTTTAAGATAAAGAAACTGAGGCATAAAGTGTTTAAATAACATGACCAAAGTCACACTGTAATAAAATGGCAGAGCTGGGAGCTGTTCAAATGTCCATCAATATAACTTCAAAGTTCTTGGTTCCCTCACCAATTCAGGGCACCTTCAGGCTGAGACACAGCATAGTGAAGAATCTAGAAGCTAGGTGGCATGATATGAAGGATAACTGGAATAACTTAATAACACATTTAACCCGGAAAAGACAGGCCTTAGTTGAGGAAGACATAGGGTCTTCAAATGTAAAGGGCTGCAGTGAGGAAGGGCAATTAGACTAATTTTCTGGAGTCTGAAAGCAGAATTCAAATTATAGGGTATAAATTATAGAGTGGGATGGCATATTTTAATACAATAATATAGTAAGAACTATCTGAGATCTATAAATTATAGAGGGGATGGCATATTTTAACACAACAATATAATAAGCACTATCTGAGATCTGTTTATAGATGGGTTTCCTAGGTCAGTAGTTCTTAAGATTCATTTTTTCTATGTCAACAGCTTGATTTATTCTATCACTAAATAAAGCATAGCGATGCACTTGGAAATTCAAGATAGGAAAATCTGCACTACAGATGGATGTCTTCTATGCCATCCATATTTCCAACAGTTATGGTACAAGGTTCGGTTGCTAAAGGTTGGAAACAATTGTGGACAGGCCTATAATTACATAGCTCTAGTTTATGCTGTAAATAGTACACATATAAACAGATTTGCAAATGAATATGTCTGAACAGAAGCTATTTAACAAAAATTTTCGTCCTTGTACTACCTAAAAATTCTACACTTTGAGAAATGCTAATTTAAGCAACTTAACTGAACAATTGCATTTCATGTACAGAACTGTAAGAATTTCTAATTTTGACTTACTTTTGTTCTAGTGTTGGCCATACTAACTCCTTATTTTTTCCTCTGTATTTGAGGAGTTATAGATATATCATTGCTTTCAAAGCAACCTATTAGTTGCTTAGTTTTTTTTTATTTTGACGAAAAATTGCTTCTTTTTGAGGCAAAAAACAAAGAGAACATGCTGTTAGTGTTTGTTCTTTTTATAAGAGTGATTTTTCACCCAGTTCTTTTTCCCACTGCAATGGAACTGAATACATGAAAAAATATTTTTCTCATTTACACTGCAGAATTTTAGATTTAGAAAATCAGGTTTTCTTGTCTAATATCATATTTTACAAATGAAGAAAGCATGTTTCTGAGATGTTAAATGACTTTGGAAAGAGAAGTCACAAAAATTTTAAAAGGCCTTGGTACATAAATAATTATAGATTTTAGGAACAATGGTCAATTTATAGTCTAGTTTCAACAAAATATAAAAAATCTAAGCGTAAGAAAAATAAATTAGAAGGTAATTGTTTACATTGCAAAAGAATTTTCCAAATTACAAAATAATTCTCTGTTAGGTTCCTTTATTCAGTTCCAAAAAATATGATTGCCAGACTGAAGTACTTGAACTCCAAAGTCATTATATCCTATTATCTATTAAATATAACACACATCTGCTGATGCCTGGAAATGGATTAAACCTTATAAGATTCTATTTTGTCAGTGGTAAAATAAGTTTAAAAATCCCTTTAATGTACCTATGAAAATGAGCTTACTCAGCTTCTGAAGAAAATTGTTAATGCCACCAATTAAGAAACCCATTATTTACCTGCTCTGCATATCCCCGAACCACCTGCCTCTGTTTTAAATTGCTCTCGCCATCAAGACCAGAAGTTTCAATGTGACAGATTCCATCGGGATCAGTGGAAAAGAGTAAGACCATATCTGCAGGAATGACTTCATTACAGGAGAGGCGAATGAAATCCCCAACAGTAACGTCTTTCCAGCATTGGTCCATATATTTTTTCTCTTTCCTAAAATGAATTTTTAAAAAATGTTTGAAAAGAACATCAAGTCAAAAACATATGTTATCATTTTTGTAAGTTTTATTGAATAATAAAGCATTAGGGTTAATTTTAGTCCATTGCATGCCAACAGGAAGCCAAAGAATTGATAACACTAAATTCACCTGAAAATATAGTTACTAAGCCACTAAAGCATATTTTTCGGTCCTTTTTTCTTGTGGGGCTTTGAATTATAATGCTTTTTAAATGTAATTCTAGACTAAAATTAACATTTGATGGTTTTATTCATACACAAAGTAATTCCTGAGGGCGGTTCTGTGTCAGATTGCAGGAAGCTAGACATATCATCTGCTCTCCTTAAAGAAAACACAAATTCAATGAAGTTGAAATACCCAAACACAACATTTTAAAAATCATTATACTACCATATTTAAACCTATGGTTATAATTGAATAGAGACACTGGTTAAATTATCATCAATTTATGGCAGTTGATTCCTAAAAAGGAAAATGGCAAACTTTATCCCTTTTTGAAAGTATAGTTTTCACCTTCTATACATTCAATTCCTTTTAAAGGAAAGACATGTCATTTAAGCTCAACTTGCCGTAAATACCTTGCTCTATGTAAAAGTTTTGCCAAACCCAATAGCATGAATTACATTCCATGAAGCATTTTTAGACTAGAATGAGGAAATTTGTATGGTAGAATGTCATATCAGTTAGTACCAGCATCTTACATTCCTCCAATGCCCAAAAAAAATATCCACACAAAAAAACTGGCATTTATTACAAATATATATTTATTTTAAAAGCAAAGTTACTTATTTTCTATTATATTTATGACTAAATGCTTAAATTCACTGTTGAAGATTACTATATTTAAGTTCTATGACCTATACACTAACATTTCTAACTCTTCAGGTAACATAAAAATGCTACCTTAACCCAATACTTGAATAATTTCTGCTATGCAGAATTATAGCAGATATTTAAAAACATATTTAGCTTAAAGGGCTACCTAAGAAGTACTTTTTCTAGACAAATTCTCCCAAAATATTTAAAATATAAGGTTGAATCAATACAAACTAACAACTAACAGAAATCCTTTATTAAGAGTGTGTTAGCTCATGCAGAAAGACAAATCCTAGGGAAACAAGCCCCTATGGGTGGTTTATTTATTTTGTCTTTATCAAGCTTTTCACTAGTGTCTGTGTATACCAATTCATTCTTGGGGGGTGGGGTGAGGTGAGGTTAAACAGAGAGGACCGTAAAGGTAGGCAGGGGCCAGATTTTGAAGGGTTATGCCATATCATTGAGTAAGGATCTATTCTGTAGGACATGGGTGTGTCACTAGTTTTACAAGAAGGAGAACGATGTGATCTCTGTTTGCTAACTTCTGCAAGAGAGTAATGGATGAATTATAGGGCCTGGTTAGAAATGGGAATGGCCAATGTTCCAAGACCAATGGAACATAATTGAAATAATTCAGGGGAGGGATGAAGAGGTTCAAAATTAAAGCAGTAGCAATGGTGATAGAGAGAAAGAAATGAAATCAAGAAATATTTAGTTAACATACCCAACCAGGTTTTCTGATTTATTAGATGTAAAGTTACCAGTGGTGATTCTGTGGTTTCTAACTTATATGACAGGGTGATAGATGGCGCCTTTCCTCCTGTCTCAGATTTTAAAAGAAACTGCATCACAGGGGAGGTAAATTCAGTTTGGCAAGTTTTTATTTGAAATAGGATATGCAGTTGAAGGTGTCTATTAGTTAGACGGTTCTGATCTGCAGCTCATGAGTAGAGATATGGATTTGGAGGTCCTAGGTACGTGGGTACCACTCTGTGAAGAAGCCTGTTGTCCTGCACAGGTCATCCATCCCAAACAACACCAACCCATTTGGCTGCACATTCTGCTTTGGGCTTCTGGGGATGACCTTTGAGGTCATGCAGAACAAGTACATTGCCTCAGTGACCCTGTGTGGCCCTCCTAGGCCTGGTGCCCACCTGAATGCAGCAGAGCTCCACTAAGGGACATCACCACCCATGCCCCTCTGCCCCCAAGAACTGTGCATCACATCCCGCTCAGTGGGCTTTGGTGTGCCACCCTGTGGGTTTTCTTGGACACCTTGCCAGTGTCAAAGGGCTGTTGTGATGCTCTGAAGTGGGCTCGGGCGAGGTGCTCTGCCATGGGGTGAGGGGCCTAGATATTCCTCTGTCTATCCTCAGCCTGCCAGCACGAGACTACAAAGAGAAGCACAAACTCTGAGCCTTGATACCTGGACCCGGGAGCACTTGAATAACACAGGCAGAGTCCTGTCCCCTGATGGCAGCCCTATCCCTCACATATTGGGAAAACTTGGGTTCTTTCTGTGTCCAAGGACACAGACAAGGACAAGGAGTCCTGCCTTAGGCCCCATGTTGCCACATGACCCTTAAAGCAGGTAGCATGTCCATCATACTTGGTGACATTTGCACTAGATCCACTTCAGTTACTGTGGCCAGGGTGGCCTGCCTGCCTTCCCCATTCCTTTCTTGCATGTACTCCCTGCCAGACCAGTAAGCACCCTGACTGGTTGAAGCACAGATTCCTACCATCCAGGTGTGTGCTCAGGCCTGGCCCTCACCCCTCTTGGAGCCTGCCTTCAGGGTCACCTGGGCCCCCACTCTGCCCCAACATGGCTGGGTAGCTGCATGTTCCATCTTGTTTGTCTTTTTAAATTTAATGCCAAGGTTTTAGCCAAAGACATCTTCCCTATTGTGTTTCAGCATTCTGTTCTGCACTGTGGGCTGGCTCCCTGACCCATGCCTGGGCCATGCCCCTTGGCCAGGCCTATTCATGGCTCAGGACCTCTGGTGGCTCATGTCATTTCATGGGTCTTCCTAAGCAAAATAGAATATGTGCTTGAAAAATATTAATTCTTTTGAAATGAATTGAGAAGAGAAATATATGATATACCAATTTTTATATTTTGGCCCAGCAACTTGTGATACATAGATGACAATTTTGTAAGTTTTTCAAATGTGTGTACAGACTTTTATAAATATGACTCTTTTGTAACTAACTCTTGTACAGCCTCTCACTTATACTTCAATGATGAATATGCAGGGGACCTGCCCCAGGCTCCTGTGTGGCTCCTGGGCAAACAGCTAGGCTTGAGGTGCTCCCTGACTTTGTGACTGTCTGGTGTCTTCCCATGTGGACCAGGGCCTGGCCAGAGACCCCATAGGGTCAGGGGCAGCTAGGCTGTTCCAATCAACCTTCCTTATCCCCTGGCCCACCTCAGCCTCACCCCAAATAAAGCATCTACGCTTGTACTAAAAAATTAAAAAGAAGCAGATGTAAGATGGAATGGGGTTAAGAATACTGATGAGAGGGTTGCTGTTACAAGGAAGGGAATTCCCTCTTCATCTGAAGTCAGAAGAAATCAGATGAAGATGGCGATGGTTACCAGTTAGTTAAAAATTAAGATGCAGGGAGGAATTTGAGGTACATAATTCATGCACACCAACCTCTTCTTTTTCCATGAAGAAAAACTGTAAGGAGATTCACTGAAAATTTGTGAAGGCAAGGAGAGAAGAACGACTTGAACAGTAAGGTTATGGATTTTATTTTTCTTTCAAATATAAAAAGCAGACTTCCTCCAAGAAACAAGTTTATTCTAAGTTGGAACAGAATTCAAATGAAGTCAATTTTACAATTGAATTAAATCCATTTCCCCCCATTTGAAGCATATACCAGGATGTTAGGGGGGGGGGGGAAAGAGCTAACTTCCTCACTAGCAAGGTCAATAAACATTTGCTGATCTTAATCTATGCTAGTTATCACATTAGGTGTAAGGATACAAAGATGATTAAGATACAGTCCCCCACCCTAGAAAAGTTACATAAGGCCTAAATTTGATAAAAAGATACAAATAGTAATTTTGTAAGCACAGGCTCTCAGGCGTTCCCATTTAGGCCTGGAGGAAGTGACGCTTGAGCTGAGTCTTGAAGGATGTTCAAGAGTGAGTCAGGTGAAGAAAGGTGAGATGGGTATATTAGTCAGTGCTTACGCCAAGAATGGAGGAACAAAGACACAGGGCGTGAAAGAGCACAGTGTGTGAAAGCAACCACAATCTAAGTGACAATGCCATTGCCATATTTGCCTAGCTCTGAAAATTTATAATTGTGGTAGCCTCAAAATAAGGGTATAAAATACATACCCTTATATATTTTATATAGAGAATAAAAATGAATGAGAAGATGTTCTTCTCCCCAAGCCTAAATTGCAGCTAGAATTTCTTGCATCTCCTAGGTTGTATGTGCTTAAGTATTACTCTCACTGGTCTGGATGTAGCTCTCACAATCCCTCCTTCAGGGCAAACTTTGAAGCTTATTTTGCTTCTTTAAGAGTTCTATAACAAACAGCTTTGTTACATAAGCTTTGGGAAAAGTTGGGAAGTAACGCTTGAGCTGAGTCTTGAAGGATGTTCAAGAGTGAGTCAGTTGTGAATATTCTCGCTATCCTGATTTTGTGATAATCAGGATAGGCTAAACATTCGCTATATTAGAAACCATACATGTGTCCCCAGACCTAGTTTTTCTCCCTTGGTCTGGATTTTAGAATGCTGCTGATAAACTAAGCCTGATTTATTATATGACCATCCTGTATGGGAAATGACTGTAACTCTAGGTATCTTTGGTCACCCTTAAGAGATATAGCAGGGGGGCAGATGTGGCTCAAATGGTTGGGTGTCCATCTCCCATGTGGAGGGACCTGGGTTCAATCCCCGGGACCTCCCGGTAAAAATTTTTTAAAAAGACAAATATAGATGGTGCGTGGGCTGCCAGGCCCCATGCGTGGGTGCGTCACCAGGCTCCACAAGTGGGTGCGCCACCAGGCCCCGTGCGTGGGTGTGCAAGGCCCCGCAAACCACACAGCAAGATGATGACGCAACAGGAGAGTGACACAAGGGAGAGCCAAGATGAAATGCGCCAAAAAACCAGGAACTGAGGTGCAGCAGGCAATAGAACACCTCTCTCCCACATCAAAGGTTCTAAAGATCGAATCCCAGTGAAGACAGGAGGAGAAGGATGAGAAGAGAGGGCAGGAAACGGACACAGAGAGCTGTCCAGTGAGTGGACACAAAAACAGTAGAAAGGGGGGGGAGGGGGTAAAAATGGATAAAAGTAAGTGAATAAATAAATAAATCCTTTTCTAAAAAGTGTAGGGGAGTAGGATATGGACTATAGTTAGTAGTAATACTTTGATGATGCTCTTTCATGGTTAGTTGACAGATGTTTTACAACCATGCAAAGTATTTGTGGTGGGGTGATGTGTGGGAGCCCTGCAGGATGTTGTGTATGTTTGTTTTGTAAGTTCACAATGTTTGCTGAACTCTTATTGTTTATGTATGTTCATGTATGAATGGTATACTTCAATAAATTGTGTTTTCTTTTTAAAAAAAGTGAGTCAGGTGAAGAAAGGTGAGATGGGTATATTAGAGTGCTTACGCCAAGAATAAACAGTTTTTCCACTGGAGGGGGTTGTGAGGATAAAAAGTGGAAAATGCAGACTTCCTCTTCTTACTTTATAAAATTTAAAGAAAGAAATGGTGGAATATAGATGAATTTCTCTTTTTAATGTATTTTCCAAAAACACACTAGCATAATTTATAATATGCAAATAATGTATTACCATTGGATATAACAGCAGCTAAGATTTATTGGATGCATTATATTCATGAGCTGAATTTTTCTATCAATGCAATGCAGTTGGTAATATGAATTAACTATGGCCCCTTTAATGAGGAACCTAGCCTTGATATGTTAGTTAACTTGTTACACAGCTTCTAAGTGGTCCTGGCATTTGAAATAAGACAGGTAGCTCAGTTAGTATTTGGCTCTCAGCTATAGTCATTCACTGATGTATACCAAATAAATAATGTGGTTTAACTGTGTTAGAAAGTGAATTTGAAGATCCACTGTGTTGGAAAATGTCACACATACAGTTAATTATGTTAGAAGGCCAGTGATATTTGGTCTTTTCTCAAGAATCATGAAATTCTGTGCATATAAGATAATCCTAAAATGCTAAGATTAATGAGTATTTTGCAACTCCTAACATCAACAAAGTGGTAATTTTTAGAAGTCAGAAAATAATATAAGTTCCTTGAGGCCAGGCATTGTATCAATGTTCTGTTTAAATCTCTAAATCTCTCAGTGCCTACCACATAGTAGGTACTCAAATGTTATTGAATTAATGGTCTTAATTTCAAGAAACTTCTATTAGCCTTGAAACGAACCTTAAGACCTTATGGCTATTTTTTAAAGGCAATCTTAAGAAATAGTTATTTTCCATAAGAGCTCATTCTATCTTAATTGGGGGGATAATGGGATTTAAATGTTTAATTTCTAGACTATTCCCCCATGAAGCTTTTACAAAGAAAATTAAGCACCTTGTAAAAGACCACATACTACAAATAAGAACCAAATGATCTGCATAGAAATGTGAATATGCTTCCCCCAAAAGCCTGCTAAGTTTAATGGCACCATACTTTCACCTAAATTTTGTTCAGAAATAATTTGTTCTCTAGTGTATTTTCTTTGTATTTCATAGGAATTTGTTAGCACACTTAAATCAACCAGGCCTGGTTTAGGGCCTATCTTTATGTCTTTATATCCTTGTAATAAGTGTTCCAGGAACAATTTTGGGAAAAGATAAGCATCATTTCTTCTACAACACACAACAAAAGTAAACTGCATAGAATATAGATAGAAACACATAAAGAGTTAGATGAGTTTATTATGGAATGCAATTATGAAGTGATATCTTGGAATGGACTTAAATAATTGAATAGGACACTGAATCTCATCTTTAAGATTATATGCAAATCATCTATAATAGATCTGAACTATTTTTAAAAGGATAATACAAGTTTATAAGGAATTCTCACATATTGATTAAATGACTTGGTAATGTAACAAACACAAATAGTTTTTATTAATCTACAGTAATAATCATAATGGCTAACCTTTACTTAGCACTTACAAAGGGCAAGATACTATATGCTTACTGCTTTGTTATTATTATATTCATAATGAAGGAAAATGGAGTTTAGTTCCTTCAGTAATTTGCTCAAGACCACAAAGCTACTAAATGGCAGAAAAAGGTATAGAACTTTTTACAACAACCTAGAAAAGCAAATTTATACACATTATCAATTCTAAACCAGCAGTAAAATTCAGCAATTAATTATAAACCAGAATTTGTATATAAAATACATGTATAAGCATTCTTTCCATTTGCTAAATTTGGCATTAAGTGGGTATAGCAGTTTGATATTGTTTATGAATTCCAAAAATAGATATTGGATTATGTTTGTAAACTGGTCTGCTCGTCCGGACATATTAGATTATACTGGATTCAGAGGTTTCACATTTACCTGATTAAATAATGATTGAGGCTTTGATTGGGCCATGTCAGAAGAGAAGGGAGGTTGGAGTTTTGATATTGGAGCCCCAGGAAGTAAACACACAGAGAAGCAGATATGTGAGGAAGGAGAGAAAGCTCTGTTAGACAAAGCAGAGGTCCCGGGAAGAAAGACAAGCCATTCACCTGATAGTCTACAGCTTGATTTGTGGAGAGAGCAGAGCAGCTGAGCACAGAGAGAAACGAGCCCTGGGAAGAGAGGAACCCAGGAAGCCTGGGCCCTTGCAGACTTCGGCAGCCATCCTGCTCCAAGATGTGGCAACAGACTTTGGTGAAGGAAGTAACTTATGCTTTATGGCCTGGTAAGTGTAAGCTTCTACCCCAAATGAATACCCTGTATAAAAGTCAACAGATTTCTGGTATTTTGCATCAGCACCCCTTTGACTGACTAATACAGTGGGTAATCTTAAAATGTGTCACACTCTGGACTTTGCTCTTCATTTATCATTACAAAATATTTTCTATAGCTATTTTTCTAAGGGCAAAGACTTTATTGGCATTTTCACCTCATAATCTATTACAAAGGGACTGACATATTATAAGCACTCAAACCTTATTGAAAGATAGTCTTATTTTAGTAAAACATTCCATGGCTTAAAATTAAAACCATGGGCTTATACTATTATTTTCATTTTTAAATACGATATCATCAGTTTTTCTGGTTCCCTTTAAATTAGAAACGAGTATAAGGGAAAATAATAGAACTAACTTTTCCTTATCCAAATACATCTGGTATCATCTTACAAAGAAGAAAATTAAGTTATTTTCCTTGTTTTCTTCATAGTCCTTTAAAACAAATGTTGTAAATGCCACTGAAGAAGTTTGAGAATTAACAAAAATCTGAATCAAGCAGGTTTCAGCTTAGATATCACTTTTTCAGAGAAGCCTTTCCTAACCCCATTCTTCTATAGTTCTCATAAGATTGAAGACAGTTTCACTATTAGGACAAAGCTTTGAGTTATTTTTCTCCCACAACAAAATTTGTAATTTGTTTGAATTCTTTGTCAACCAAATGAGCCTTAAATTTGTTCAGAATATATTTCCATTTATTCTCAAAGTAAACTTTTGAACCCAGATGTCCTTTATTCTGTCTTGGTAACTAGACTAGAATAGAATCTCTAGTCTGACAAAGTTAGAATTATTGCCTTGTGAACTTTGAGCCTCTGTAAGAGTGCTAAAGTCAACCCAAGAAATGTACTAAGTGTTCTGGGGTACAGAGAGAGTGATGGCATTTATTCAAGGAAACCTGTGATGTCATCTCAAAGGCCAAAATAGGTGTCAAAGCTCGGTCTTTTAGCTCTTGACATTTTCTCCCTTGGGGAGTCAAGTTACTCTCCTAATTTCAGATATCGCTATTCTCTAAACTGATGCGTGTCTCCAATCTCTCTCTCTCTCCAGTGTTTTCCTCCTTCCAGAGCTTCGGTAGTATGTTCCTATCTGCCCACTGAGCATTTACACTTTGGACTTCTGTCTTGATATTACTTCCAACTCACTCTGCCAGAGATGAATTTAATGCTCCCTATTCTAACAGTGGAACCATTATCCTCCAAAACTCAGAAATCACAAAAGTTCACCAAATTCCATGGGTTCTTATTTACAGAATCTCTTCTATTAACCCCTTCATGTATTTTTACATTTTTTTTTATTTTTAAAGAGGATTTAAATAACATAATTGTTACTTAAAAAATATAGAGAATTCCCATATGCCCCACCCCTTCCCCTTCCACACTTTCCCCCATTAACAATATCTTTCATTAGTGTGGTACTTGTGCTACAATTGATGGACACACATTGAAACATTGCTACTAACCATGGACTACAGGTTACAGTACAGTTTATACTCTGTCCCACACAATTTTGTAAGTTATGACAAAATGTATAATTGCCTGTATCCGTCATTGCAGTGTCATGCAGGACAATTCCAATGTTTGGAAAATGCCCCCATGTTACACCTATTCTTCCCTCTCCCTCCCCTCAGAACCTCTGGTGGCCACTGTCTTTATATCAATGATAAAAGTTCTTCATTGCTAGAATAATCCTAAGTCTATAATAGAATAATAATAAGGGTATAATAGAATAATAATAAGTCTACTTTAGTCCATTGTTCATTCCCTAATCTTGAGGATTTGGGGATGGTGAAGTTTCTAATTGAGATGAGGCTTAGATCCCATGGGGCAGATGGATGGAATTATCTTGCTTGCATCTGTTCATGTGCCTGCTTTCAATTCTTCTGGGTATATGCCCAGCAGCGAGATTGCTCGATCATATGGCATCTCTATAGTTACCTTCCTGAGGAACTGACAAACTGTCCTCCACAATGTCTACACCATTTTACATTCCCACTATCAGTGGATAAGTGTTCCCTTTGCTCCATATCCACTCCAACACTTGTAGTCCTCTGGGTTTATTTTCTTTTTAATAGCCGCCAGTCTAATAGGTGTAAGATGATATCTCATTGTAGTTTTGATTTCCATTTCCCTAATAGCTAGTGATGTTGAGCATCTTTCCATGTGCTTTTTAGCTATTTGTATTTCTTCTTTGGAGAAGTGTCTATTCAAATCTCTTGCCCATTTTTTGAATGGGTTGTTTGTCTTTTTATTTTCAAATTAAAATGGCAGTTCCTAAGGAAGTTGAATATAGACTTGCCATGGAACCTGGCAATACCATTACTAGGTATGTATCCAGAAGAACTGAAAATGTATTAAAATAAATATAGAAAGATAAATATATTTTTAAGTGAAAAACATGAAATTTTTAACTTTCCAGAAGATGGACTCAATACCTTAAAAGTATCAGATCATCTTGTATTATCTAATATCACTTCCAGACTTTTTCTCTTATCTCTTAAGTAGAAATCTTACATATCTTTGGATTTAAATATAAAAAGTGGTATGGCTAATCTAATATAAATTGTGCTCGGGTAATTTGGTATGGGCTACAAGTACAACATGTTTTGTCTGGGTGCAGCCGGTTTACTGACCTCAGCTTAAAAGATATATCACTTGGGACAGTAAGTAAAGAAAACAATCCAAGTTTTACTGGTCACTGAACATTCAACTTGCACTTAAGAATAAAAACACAGGAGCTGCATATAATATACAGCACAGTTTAAAACTCACCTTAGCTGCATTTATTCTTAGTTATACAGACTTTCAATTTCATAAATATTGGAAATGCAATCCTCCAATAGAATGCCCTCTGTGACTGCAATAGGAAGACTTTTATGCATGAAAAACACTCTTCTCCATTTTTCACAATTCCTGTCCTCCAAAGGTAGCTCTTGTTTTCCCTTTGCTTTTCAAATTTCATCCTCTTGTTAATTTCAAATTGTAATGCAAAAGATTACAAATTATCTGCTTGCTTTCCTTCTTATGGTTTGAAATTCAATTCTTTAATCCACTCATACATGAGTTAAAGAGGCTTTCGATTTGTCAACTTCTGGGTTGACAATGACTTACACATTTCTGTTTTCCTATGACAGTTAAATTCCTGAATTAAATTTACAATAGGAATTTAATAAATAGTTGAAAACAACAGCAGCCCAAAAAGAGTCCTGCTCACACCTGAGGGGAGAAAGAGTAACATTCTGTTTGTTTCTGAGTCATATGTGTATATTCTTTAGCAAAGCTCCAGTTACACTTACCTACTATATACTTTAGTTATTAAATTGTTGATCAGTTTGTCAATTTTGTATTTTCGGTAATCTTCTAAGCCATCTTTAATTGCAATAATTGTAAGGACAACCACCAGAGGCAGCATTGTAATTTCCTTTTGGAAGGCTTCCACCAAAGGCACCCAGTTCAGGACAACTAGAAACAGGAAATATAAATTGGCGGCTCTGGAACCCAAACACACACAAGGAGGTGTTAACAGATCATTTCAATGACTAGAACAAAAGAGGCAAAATATCCTAGGTTATTTTCACACTAATTTCTATGAGTTGACTTTGGATGCTACTGAAATTTTGGATGTTAGCAATATCTAACAAATCTGAAGGAACAAGTTATTACCCCCTGCCAGCAGACATCTAGCTCATGGATAGCTTAATAAATATTAGATATTTTTCATTAAATAATATCAGTAAATATTTGAGTGTGATAGCCTTGAATTACGTAACACATGCCGTAGAGTGTAATAGGAAGAACTATTTTTTTAAAATTCTAAGAAAAAAATTACAGATATTTCAGAGTTATTGACTTGTAAAAATAAATTTTAAAAAACAACCCTCTAGCCTTCAGAAGTCAATTTGTATGTCTGAACATTATATTCAAAATGGCTCTAAATAAGTGAAAAAGCCTGAGATCTTTTCCCCCGAGACTAACCCTTCTATTTCTGCTTTTATGTTATTCAGAATCACTTTCTTTAGGAAATTCTTCTATCCCCTTCCTTTTACATCTTCAAATACTCTTCCCCTGGCTCCCTCCTTATCTTTGGCCATAAAATAAGTTCAAGTCTCTCCTTTCCTTAAAACAAATAAAAAGTCTTCAATCCTGCTTAATCCCTCAAATTTTATTATACTTATCAAAAGAATAATCTGCATACATTTCTACACTTCTCCTTCCTCACCTTCTACTTCTTTTACTTTGAAATTTTATTTTTTAAACCTTTTATGCTACTTCTGTGACTTCAATTATTTCTTTTGGGCAACATCCAAATCTGCAGCTTGAGCCTTGAACTCTGATCAAGTTCCAGATTCATATCTATCAAGTACACTGGATTGAAAACTTCAAAAAAGACAGAAACGCTCTACAGCTTGAGCCTTGAACCCTGCTCAAGTTCCAGATTCGTATCTATCAAGTACACTGGATTGAAAACTTCAAAAAAGACAGAAACGCCCACAGCACTT
>PVKH010018134.1:0-15215 GCA_004027955.1 Chaetophractus vellerosus | reverse complement strand
TGGCCAGACCAGCCCGTCCTCGTTCCAGGGCCTTCCCACTTCACCTACCCCACAACTCATAGTAAGTGGAAATAAATATTAACTGGATTAATTAACTAATGCATGGATGAGTGACCTGTATGAGCAAAGGGGACAAACCCAATCTCATCAGCTGGGGAAGGGGGCAGTAGCCTCTGGAGTCAACAGTTACGTCCTGTGGTCTCTACTTCCTGTAGAACATGGAAAACAAATTCCCATGGTCTGAAACTGCTCTGAGAAAGTCAAAACTGGATCTGGGGAGACCATGTTGCAGAGCCAGAGAGGACCCTCTAAGGGGAGAGAAGACAAGCAGAAAATGCACTCCCCTGTGCCCACCCACCACTGCAAGAGCGCAGCCTGCATTTTCACTTCCCGCAGCCCGTGGGGAGGGGCAGCAGGCGGGGGTGAGGGGCGAGAGCACCAGCTAGCCCGGAGGTCCTGGGATTGGACCCCGTGGACAGGAATCACCCGGAATGCGTGGCTTCACCCGCAGCTTTGCTGCTTCTCCTTACCCTGCGGCATGGCTTGAAGTTCTACGGTGGGAAAAGCCCAGGATTTCCTGGGGAAACGTGTGCTGACCCTCACTCTTTCCTTAGCTGAAGGTCTGCTCCTTGCTCCTCTGGACTTGACCGTCTTAATTTGCAAGATGTGTGCTGCTAGGTCAAAGAATATTAACTACAGCATTTTAAAATAAATATTTCATGAAATGGAAACAACACAGTATCTGTGAAAGATAATTTTAAATCAATTTTATGATGTCAGTAAAAAGCATGCAGTTGAAGATTATTTAATGACATGGTAAATGCTCATGAGAAACTCTTACAAAAATATTAGTTTACTATAGAGTACATATAAAGCTAGTTCTGTAAAGAAAGAAAACATGTATATTATATGCAAATTTTTAAAAAATGAATGGAGATACTTTCATATATTATTAGTAGAAGTTATGTCTGGGTAAAAGAATTATATATTATCATTTCTCCACTTTATACTTTTCTCAGTTTCCCAAAGGAAAAGAAAAAATAGCTGTTAACTGTAATAATAGCAAATATTGTATGCCCCTTTCTGTGTATGGAGCACTGTTCAAATATTTGATAGGTATTAGCTAATTTAATCCTCACAACAATTCTTACATTAGGTATTTGTATAATACCCTGTAATGTACCCAAAGAGGAAGCTTGACATCTTGGTGCATTTCAAACCAAAAATCACTGGAGTTGCTTCCACAAAAAAGAAAAGCATCACATTTTCCATCTGCAAATCTTCACGCTAAACATGGCTTCCTGCTTCCACAAATTAATGGAGCTGGTGTTACCCTCCAGAAGGAAAAGAATAAAGAGGAGGAGGAAGAGAAAGAAGGAGGGGAAGAGACAGAAGAGGAGGAGTTGGAGGAGAAGGGAGGGGAGAGGCAGAAAAAAAGACGGAGGAGAGGAGCAGAGAAGAAGGTAGAAAGCAACTAGGGCGAGAGCAGAGCCTGAGAAGCTGGGCTGAGGCCAAGCCGTGCGTGCAGCATGGGGCACTGTCCCTTAGCCTCTTCTTGGGTGCCAGTCCTCAGATGAACAGCTGACTTTGTACAACCTGTTTCTGTGGGAGCTGGAGAGGTAGGTGAGATTTTCATCCCTGAGATCTGGAATCACACCGGCTCTGCCACACACATGACCCAGATTATTATGTAAATTCTGCTCTAATTTCGTGTACAAAAAAAAAAAAACAGGTTAAAAATATCATCTTTCCGGACTCCTGAGAAGATTAAATGAATAACATCTATAAAAGGAGCAAGCACAATATCTTGCACTTAGTAGGTCTTCAAGAAATGTTACCTTCTCTCTTCCTGCTAAATCAGGGCAGGTACAACATGTGTACGGGATACTAAGACACTGATTCCTCAAAAGCCAGAGTCTCTTGATCTGCCTTTATATTGAATTTTTTATGCACATATGCTAAAAGCGTTAGAATAATTAATGGCCAGTCACTAGACATGCAGCGTTTTACTGTATACTCTAGGCTCTGTTCCTCTCAGTCAAACCCACTTATCCATAGCCACAGAGCCTTTCCAAGGGAAGGAAGGACCAGTAACCTCTCTCTGCGTGTCTGTGTGCTTACACACTGATATTATAAAATTACATTGGTTTTTCCCAGGAAGTCTCTTGATTTTAACCTCCTCGCAAGAAAAGTCTCAGGGGCTCATTTCTAGCCTCTTCAGAATGTAAACTCTGCAAGGCAGAGAATTTTTCTTTAACATATTTCCACACGGCCCAGGATGTGATAACTCGTTAAGAATTGCAGCTGGCAGTACCACCGGGGAAACACAGCTAGAGTCTCTGAACCAGACAGAGCTGTGCAACCTGTACAAGCCCCTTGATCATACCCCACCCCAGCCCTTCCTATCCCACCCCCCAGCTTCTCAATCAAATGTGCTTTTCCATGGCCACTTCAAGAATTTATCTTTTATTAACCTGTGTTTACTTCTTGGACTGCTAATACCATAACTCAGTTTTTTTTATTTGTGTGCCCAGGAGCTCTGAGCAATGGGGAAGTTTTTAATTTTTTTCCATTTGTAAAAGCAAATAAAAATCACAATGGGCCAGATTTCCCTCCTGTCTACTAACGCAGAGGAAAAACCTTCCTTGGGCAGCTCTGGATTTACAGCGTCATATTTACCCAACTCACTTCAAAGACTGATGCTTTCTATTGGAGAGACATGAATATTTTGTGTTCAGTGGCACACCACTGTATTTCAGAAACTTGCGTTTAATGAGGCTTGGGGGTTGGTCGTCCTTGGGACCATATTTTTATATGCTGTGTGTGCCCACATATAAGGATAGACACAGAGGCACACACTCACACAGAGATATCGTGGTATTTAAAAAGCATCCACTGCAGTGAATGTCTCATTTCAGCTAGGAACTGCTCGTCCAGGCTTCCCTGTGCTTTATGAAACTTACACACGCTAGAAATCTTATTTGGCATCGCTCCTCCCAAGACACTGCCTGCAGCTTAGAGACACGGTTAGCCAGGAAAGAAACAGAGCGGGCTGCACTGGTGGCGAAGAAGCACGTTAGCCATGGCTTCTCTTCCACGCATGGCTGCTTCTGCGGGAATAGGCTGGCAGGTAGGTCTTCAAACCAGGAAACAGTGCCAGCTGTGCTCTGCCACCCTGGCTGCGTGAGGGACGTGGCTGAGATGGGGTCAGTCCCTTCCTCAGCTCTCTCACCTGTGAAAGGGGTTGGTATTCACTTGGCTGCCCCCCACCAGGGTCACATGCAAAGATGGCTCTGAAAATGCTTTCCAACTGTAAAATGCTTGACTGATATAGCTTTTGTTAAGGCCATGTATTATCTAAACATAAATATGTTATTATAAAATTGATGTTACTGCACCAAACTATATTGATTATCCTGTTTGTAGTCCCTTTTTCTTTCTTACCTCCATATATTGCTTTGCAGTTCAAATGATGACCATAGAGCTTTTATAACTTTTTATGAAAGACAAACTAAATCTTGCAAGACCCCATTACGGTCTGTATGAGCACCAGGCCTGGGAATAGCAGGTTTAATTGCATTTGCCTTCTGCTCACACCATGTTGAACCCAGTAGACAACTGATCCCACCTACGGAGTCTGGGCATTCACCTGTCCAGGCTAAAGGAGGCAGGATAGGCATCAAGACCTACTATAGTCAATGTTAAGTTCTGGTCCTTGGAAGACCGTTTACTCCTTGATTCTACAGGAGTTCCTTTGCCAAGGCTTTGGGGAAATAGCCTAAGGGTAAACCCAAAATGACTTCAGCTCTGACCAATGCACCACAATCATCAATTTCTTTCTTACCAATGAGGGGGGAAAATGCCATCATGCAAGTTTAACTTGAAGTTAGACTCTCCTTCCCTTTATTCACAGCCAAAACAGTAGGGGAAATATGGAATCTTCATCTCCACAGTAGAAATAATGATTGACTTTGGCTCTCACAGTGCTTCAGGGTAAGGTAAAGACTACCCTTCACCATCCATTATACCTCATGCATCACTAGCTGCCTCCAGGAAGCTGAAAAGTTAATTTCAATAGAAAGAAAATCACAGAATATCTTCTTAACTACCACCCATATTCCATAATTGCCAAGATTTGCTCTTCTAAGAAGAACTAGGGTAAAATAAGTGTCTTAATTGGCCAAACCAATAGTATATGCAACCCAGCATCCCAACCCCAACAATTCAGGGAAATTTTCTGAGAATCTTAGGGTGGCTGGAAACACCTGCTGAGGAAAGAAAGCCAGTTGGGTCCCAAGAATTTGCCACAGTGAATCATCTAAATCTCGGATAAGTCTGTCAAAGAAAAGAACTGAAAGGGTATCTCCTGAAAAATTTGTTGAGGGAGGGGAATAGGGAAATTTTTTGAGGGAGGGAAATAACTTTTAATATTAAGACATGAAAGAAAATTGGAAACAGCAAACAAGGAGAGAAAAAAATATTGATTTTTATTGTCATGTTGAATTAACCTGTAGATCAACTTTTAGGACAGAATTTTATCTATTTGCCCTAATTTATACCAGTGATGGGGTGGATTGTGTCTCGTTGGAGAGTTTAAAGTCGATATTTACAAGAAGTCATAATTTCTTCTCAATTGCATTCTTAGCAATCTGAATCTTTGTGAAAAGTGAATCTTCGATCTGATCAAGACTTTAAGAGAGAGCCACTGGTATTTTTTTTTATCTACCCAATTATTCCTGGGAATGGAGTCCCCATATACCTAATGACAAAATGAAAGAAAACCACACAGCTAATATTTTTGGACTAAATTATCTTTTATAAAACAGTGCCCTCCATTATCTCATTTAAGTCTGAAGCCTTAGGGAGCAGTACTTCCATCTCCGTGTTACAGAGGAGGAAGAAAAGGAACGTGTTCTTGGTCACACAGCTGATGACAGAGGGAATGAAATCCATGTCCAATGATGATAGCACTCACGGGTTTTGAGGATAGAGCCAGTGGCAGGGCACAAGATCGAGGGCCAAGAGAGACAGCCAAATTATGTAGCACCTTCGACCTGGAGTGACCCCGCTTTGCAAACCCAATGTCACCTAGTGTCAAAGTTCACTAATATGTTATGCCACTGTAATGGTTTGGCAGTTTTACATAATTATGAATTCCAAAAATATATATATTGAATTGTGCTTGTAAACTGATCTGTTCATCTGGGCATGATTAGGTTATGATTAGGGCGTTAACTGCCACGTCAGTGGGACGTTGGGCCCCGCCCCTCGGTGGGCGTGGTCTCAAGTATAAAGGCTAGGCAGGAGATTTGAGTTGCAGAGATTTTTGAGAAGCAGTTCTGATGTTGGAGTGAGCCGTTCGCCCGATAGTCTACAGCTGGCCTTGTGGAGAGACGCAAAGCGTAGAGAGCCTCATGGTCTACAGCTGAACTTGTGGAGGAAACAGAAGCTAAGCCAGGAGAGAAACGCAGCCCTGGGAACAGAGGAACCCGGAATCCTGAACCCTAGAGATGCCGGCAGCTGTCTTGCTCCAACACATGGACTTTGGTGAGGGAAGAAATTTATGCTTTGTGGCCTGGTAACTGTAAGCTTCTACCCCAAATAAATACCCTTTATAAAGGCCGACCAGTCTTTGGTATATTTCAAAAGGCACCCCTGTGGCTGACCAAAACAGCCACCCTCAGTACCCTCCGGTGGAAGTGATCACTGTCCCTCAGAATTCCCACACGCTTCCCCAGTACTTATCGGGCCTTTCATACAGCCTCTGTACAGCACTAGCTAACACTTACCCAGCGCTTTGCATAAGCCAGACACTGTCCTAAGTGCTTTATGCACTGTGAGGGGCTGAAGAGTGCCCCAACCTACCTTAGATGCCAAAGGGGCTTTGCTGATATGATTAAGTTAAGGATCTTGAGATGGGCCAGGTGTCCTGGATTACTGATGGGCCTTAAATGCAGTCATAAGTGACCTTGTTGCAGGGAAGAAGGGGGCAGCATGACATGGAGAACAGAAGGCAATGTGAAGACTGAACAAGACGCTTCTGGCTCCAAGGAGGAGGGAGGCACAGCCAAGGGAGGCTGGGGAAGGCCAAGGGAAGGACCGCGCCGTAGAGCCTGGACCTGGTACCTTCATTGCCACCCACTGGTAGTTATCTGGACTTGTGGCCTCCAGATCGGAAGGGAATAAATGTTGTTGTTTTAAGTTACTCATTTGTGACCATTTGATACAGCAGCCAGAGGAAAGTAATACATTGCATTAATTAACTTAATCCTTATGACAACCCTGTGTGATAGTTACCATTATTATTTCCATTTTACAGATAAGGAAACTGAGACAGAAAATACATGCACTTGCTCAAGCTTCTGCAGCTAGTTCGTGGGGGAGCTAGAATACGCACTGCAGACCGTCTGCTCCAGGGCCAGCGTTCCACAGGCTTCTGGATACAAGCCTTTGGACAAGGTGTGCGCTGTTTGTGAATGTGTTACTCATCCATTTTTGTCGCCAGCAGTTACTACGATACTTCATGAAAATTCAATGCCTTGCAAACTGCTTTTAAAGTCATTTTTCCCGTCACAAAATATTATGAATGTTGGCTCTTTATAGGTTATTTGGAAAATGTACAAAGAGAAAAAGCAACCCATAATTCCCACCACTCCCATTCCAGGTTTACACACTTTTAATTATCTGTATATATCCTTCTGCTTCTTTTTACATTACATCTTATTGTTAGTTTTTCATAATTGCAGACTTAATACAGTATATAATTTTGTGTTTTATATGCTTAATTTTCCATTCCATTCTTCTCTATATATATTTCACAGTAAAAGCTTTTAATTATGTTAAAAATTTTTCCTAAGGATATCTTGTTTCTTTTTCTCCTTTTTATAGTTTTAATCACAAATTATGTATATTAAAAAAATAAGAAATGTTGAATTTCAATGTGAAAGCCCTCACTTCTTTCCTAATTCTTTGCGTATGCTCCCAGATAGAAATGGTTAGATAAATATAAGATAGTAGATAGATAAGATAGATAGATTGATAAATAGATTCAGAGATAGATAGAATTGATATATGTAAACATAGATGATATATAGATGCATAGACTGGATAGATATATAGATAAAAGAGAGACAGATCGAGATAAAAGAGATAGATGATAGTGTGAGCACAAATATAGGAATGATCTAAATATTGACTTGAAATTTGCTTTTTGGGTCAACAGCTTCTCATGGACATCCTTCTATGTTAGTGAGTAAAACTGAGCTTATTCTATTAAATGAGTATACATATTTCTCCATATTGCTGTACCATAATTGATTTAGTAATAGACATTTAAGCTGTCTCCAATATTTTGATGTTCCAAGTTTGCCATAAACATCCTTTTCAACTTTTTGGAGTGTTTCTGTATGAGACTTAAGTTAGAAGTAGAATTTGCTGGTTAGCAATTTTATGTATTTTTCATTCGGTTGGTAGTGGCAAGTTGCTTTCTAAAAACATTGCACCAAATTACACTTCAATCTATAATATATGGGAGTACTATAGCTTATTAACACTAGATAGTATGCTCTATTTTTGGGCTATGAAACAAACATCTTTTTACATAGGCATTATATTTTTCTTTTTGTAAATTCTTGTTCAAATCTTCTGACCATTTTCACTTGTTTTTATTTACCTTTTAAAATCACAGTATAGCTTTCCAAGCAATGGATAAACTATTGAATTCTATCATTTTTTCAATATTAAAGAAAGCTATGGGGGGCTGGATGTAGCCCAGTTGGTAGGGCACTGGTTTACCACATGGGAGGCCCCCCAGAGTGGGCCGACCGCCTCGAGAAGGCAAGCTGCCACGGGTGGGGCACGCCGCCACAGGTGGGGCATGCCACCGTGGGCAAAGGTGAGCCCCCGTGGGTAAAAGGCGAGCCCCCGCGAGCAAGGGTAAGCCCCAGCAAGCAGGTGGGCTGCCGTGCCGGTGAGCTGACTCGGCAGGTCGCCCCAGCGGGGGAGACAAGCAGACACAGAAGAACGCAAAAGAAAAATGAACACAGCAAGAACAAGCAGAAGGGGGGATGTATAATAAAAAAAATAAAATAACCAATCGTTTAAAAAAAAAATAAAGTTATGGGATACCGCAATGCACATCTTTTTGCAAAAAGCTTTGATACTTTTCTAGATTATGTACTTACAATAAAAATGTCTTAAACCAATTTTTAAGTCAAAGAAGATGTATAATTTTAAGGTTTTGATAATTTCCAAATATTTCCCAGCAAAAAAGAAATGCATAAATAGAGTCCATTTCAAAGAAGACCAGAAAATAGGTGAAAATAAATCCTGTTTTCAAAAATATGCTTATTATAGTGTGGCTGAATATGGTCCTGTGTTTCTCTCTGTGTCTCCCATGAATTACATTTCAGGGTGCTTTGCTTGTGGTCCTCTGGAGCTCTGTCACTGTGACTAGGCTTCCCTCGTGTTAATGGCCCAGCCCTTTCCTGGGCCTCCGCGACGGAAGGACAAAGCAAGCAGTCCTGACAGGACTTTGCTCTAGAGCCTTGGACGTGACACTCATGAGTACTTTTTCTGATTTTGCCTCAGGTGACAACTTGCACTGGTAATCTAAATTTTGCTGTTAGTAGGGTTAGTTCCCTTTAGAGGGATTTAATAAATAACCAAAACATCCAAAATCAATTATTTGTTGTTTGCAATGGGTATCTCTTGGGCTTTACCAGCTCTGAGGTGGCCATGCCAGGCAACTGGCTGGGGGAAAATACCCGCTCTCCTCACCCCACATTTACAGACCTGGTTGGGCCCCGATCCGATCCATCCCTCACGTGGAGCTTCTTTATAAAGCCACACTGGGGACAAGGTCAACACTTTGCTTCTCCTACTGGCTGTGAACATTTACCCGATTGTTTTCTTGCTTCATACTTATTTTTCAAATAACATCCAAAATCTTTCATGTTTACCTGGGCAAACTTATTTCTTCTTTCTTTTTAATTTTCTTCTATCAACTTGTAAACCAAGGAAATGCTCCCATGTAATTCCTTCTGAACCTGCCAGATAGGATATATATTCATTTCTATTTTCTTCCAAGTTGTTTATTGTTTGATTTTTAAATACTTAACCATTTAAATCCATCATGAGTTTCTTTTGGCATATATTGTTTTGTGGCATCTAAATGTGTTTATTTAATTTTCCAGTGATCAGATATTCTGCTATTAGCATTCGTTGAATATTTTTGTTTATTTGTTAATTGATAAAATGTCTTTACCTTATGCTGAATCATTATTAAACTGCATTCCATTGCAGAGCTAGCTCTTTCTCCTGTTCTATTGGACTGACTTTTATTAAAATATCCGTATCTTATATCTTAATTATTAAAGCTATATAATAATATTTTAAAGAAACACCTCTTTTTAAAAATGCTGTTTTCTCCGTATATTCAATAAACATTTCGGGAAGGAAAAAAATGAAGAGAGGAATGAATCAGTAAATGAATCAGGCCATGGGATGGCGTTTCCATCCAAGCACGGCAGCAGTGGAGGCGGCGGCCCGTGTCCCTGCAGCCATTAGGCAGATCCCAGCACAGCAGAGCGTCTGTGGAAGTCCGTGGGCAACTCCAGGTCCTACAGACGAAGCCTGTGAATTCCACTGAATGAGCAAAGAATCAGTGATAAAGGATGTAAGTTGGAGTTAGGTTATAATGATGCAATCGCACAATTAAAAACCACATCCCAAGGGCAACTTTATTTATTTTTTTTTTTAAGATTTATTTATTTTATTACATATCTCCCCTTCCCCCCGTTGCGGCGACGCGCCGAGAGTGGTCACTGCGCAGGCGCGGCTTTCCCCGCTTGTGGGCGGTCTCTGCGTCCGTTCACGGCCGGCACTTGATTCAGTTCGCGGGGGGCTGGCTGCGCTCCATTCACGGGCGACCTGCCCTGCCCGTGGCGGCCTTTGCCCTGTCCGTGGCAGCTTTTTGCCCTGCCCACAGCGGCTCTGGCCCACCCATGGCGGTTTGCCATTCTCAAGGCGGTCTGCCCGCTAGGAGAGGTCCCCGGGAATCGAACCCGGGGCCTCCCATGTGGTATGCCGACACCCTATCCACTGGGCTATTGAGCCGGCCCCCCAAGGGCAACTTTATTGTGAATTAACTTAGGTTTATGAAATTCTGAAATAGTTTGAGAGTGCTTTTAAATGTTTCATTAACATATATTCACTTAATATTAAAAATTAAATGTTTCTTGAGCATATACTCATTTAAAATTAAAAATAAAATAGCTCAAAGACTCCATTATGACTTTCTTATGTTCACATGAAGTACGGAGGCCTTGGAAATAGATGGAAATAGGGAGAAATCCACAACTATTTCTTTGTTTTCACTTGCTACATTTTTAAGGAAAGGTGACTTTATGAATTTCTTATCTTTAAGAAATATCAAATATTTCAGGTAGTCCTGGAAGGTTTTGTGATCATTTTAGACGACTCTGACCCATAAGCAAGAAGTTTGTAAACGTCGGAAATGAATCCACACATACCCATACAAGTAACGAACAACTGCAAATATTTCTGAAAATTCTCTCGTGAACGTCCACCGACTTATCATGATTAAAACCTCTGCTCGCCAGCATACACGGAGCTGACTTTTCCTCTTCAAGGGCCTTCACTATGGGTCCCTGCAATTTACCATGTGAAAAGAACTAACAAGAAGACTATGGAAGCACGTGCACGCTCGCCAAGAGTTTCCCCTCAGATGGAGAAAAAGCTACTGAATGAGTAAGATAGGAACGATGATTCTGGTGCTTCAGAAACAGAAAGTTACTTAGTGAAGCTGGCCTTCGCTTTCCTCTGAAATATGAATAAGCCCGGGGTCCACAGTAGAAGCCTGTTAAAACCTGGCTCATTGCCACACAGCGTCAGGCACGACAAGGGCCCATCCAGGCCTCACCCCTTCTCAAAGCTCGGACAAGGCGACGTACTGCCCACGTCTCAGCAAAGAAGGCAAATACAAATAGAGTTAATCCTCTATTTTCCCAATGAAAACGTTTCCCAAACAACCTTTTAGGCCATCTTGACTATGAGAGCTTTGCAGGTTTATACGATTTAGTAAATTAACCCACATACACACATTTTACGCTTTCGCACTGTTGCTTCCCCAGGGTAAACCTAGCTTCTCTGCTCTGTTTCCTCCTTTAGTGCTCTCGTCCAGTGTTACGGTTTTAACCTGAGGCTCTATGTGTCAATGATTCTCAAGTCTACTGAAAACTACCTCCCGATGTCCAGCTTCACACATCCAATTTCTTTTCAACATCTCCACCTGACTACCCCAAAACGAAGCTCTTAGCCCCCCAACCCCCCAGGCCACCTGACCTGCCTCCCTGCCCACGGAGCCTCCCACATTCGGCAACAAGGAGACAGGAAGGAAGATAAAGCAGGGGCTTACAGGTAGCTACGAGCCAGGAAGACAAGTCCCATGGGAAAGTAAAATCACAGCCCCCTACAGCAGCCACTCAAAGGTATTTTGTTTGTTTGTTTCTTTGTTTTCAGGAGGTACCGGGGATCGAACCCAGGACTCCTCCATGGGAAGCAGGCACTCAACCACTTGAGCTACATCCGCTCCCTCAAATATATTTTGAAGCTTAAATTAGCTTTTCAAAATACATGTGTCATTATTCCATGATGTTAATTTAGCTATTCTCACTTAACTTTTCTAAACGCAAAAATTTTACACAATCTGCTTTTAGAATATGCAATTTTTATCACACAGTTAATTCTATAAGAAACAGCTAATCCTGCTAACAAGATTGGTCAAAGACACAAACTAGCAAGTAGCCCAATCTCACATGTGAACATAAAAGCTACCTTTAAAAAAAATTTATGAGAGGTTGTGAACTTACAGAACAGTCATGCACAGGTGTGGATTCCCATGCAACACCCCTCCAGCAACACACTACATTGTTGTGGACCACTGTTTACAGATTATGAGAGAACATCATCAGACAGTTTTCCACACGCCCCTATTATTAACACAGGACCCCTTTGGCAGTGGTGCAAGCATATTACAGTGTTGCTGTTAACCACAGTCCATGGGTTACATTAATTGTATCTTCCCCGTGCTTCTCCACATCCCACCTCCCTGCGACAGCGATGTACATCTGCTCTAGCTCACAGAGGACACTCTTGCATTTGTACTCAACCACAATCCTCATCCACCTCTGGGCTCACTGTTATTCAGTCCCTAGATTATTCTCTAGCTTTCTTTCAGTTAACATCTACATCCCTAGACCACCCTTTCAACCCATTTATAAACCAGCTTCGTTAGTTCTATTCGCTATAATGTGCTACCAATAACTCTATCCATTTCCACACTTTTACAGTCAAGTTAAATGAAACTTCTACATACATTAAGCATCAGTACCCCTTCTCAGCCCTCCTCTTATCTCCTAATAACCCATACTCTAAGTTTTTTAAACAAATCACTTTTATTTGGTACATATGAATAAAGCATACAATTCATCCAAAGTGTACAAACAATGGTATTTTGTGTAATCACATAGTTGTGCACTCATCACTTCCATCTTATTAGAGCATTTTCATTATTTCAATAATAATAATAAACAGTGAAACAAGTAGACAAGAAAATTCATCACCTCTTAATTTCTATTTCCCCTGCTGTACAGAGCTGCTATTTCTAGCTATTCTTGCAGTTATTTATTTAAATATTTATTTATTTATTTATTCAGCAGTTTTATTGAGATACATTCTTATATCATATGATCTGTCCAAAGTGTATAATCAGTGGCTTTTAGTATAATCACAATGTTATGCAACGTCACCACAAAAAATTTAGAGCCATTTCATTACTCTAAAAAGAAAAATTCCATACCCCTTAGCATAACCTTCTTATGTTCCCCAGCCCTATATAACCACTAATCTAATTTCATCTTTATAAATTGATTTATATTTACAGTTTATATAAATGGAATCATACAATATGTTACACAATATATTTAGTTCATATTAGCGCAATCATACTGTATTTGTCCTTTTGTGTCTGGCTTGCTTCACTCAACATAATGTCCTCCAGGTTCATCCATGTTGTCATATGCTTTACAACTTCATTTCTTCTTACAGCTGCATAATATTCCATCATGTGAATACACCACAATTTATCCATTCATTGGTTGATGGACACCTGGCTTGTTTCCAGCTTTTGGCAATCGTTAATAAGGCCACTATGAACATCAGTGTGCAGATGTCCATTTGTATCACTGTCCTCAGTTCTTCTGTATATATACTCAGGAGTGGTATATTAACTCCATGCATTTATTCTTCATATTTAGTTCATATTAGTAAGACCATGCAATATTTGTCCTTTTGTGTCTGGCTTATTTCACTTAACATAATGCCTTCAAGGTTCATCCATGTTATCATAGGTGTCCCAATTTCATTTCTTCTTACAGCAGCATGATATTCCATCATATGTATATACCACATTTTGTTTATCCATTCATTGGTTGATGGACACTTGTGTTATTTCCATCTTTTGACAATTTGAATAACACCACTGTGAACATCGGTATGCAGATGTCTGTTCGTGTCACAGTTTTCAGTTCTTCTGGATGTATTCATAGTAGAGGAATTGCTGGATCATATGGCACTTCTATATTTAGCTTCCTGAAGAACCACCAAACTGTCTTCCACAGAGGCTGCACCATTTTACACTCCCACCAACAGTGAAGGAGTGTTCCTATTTCTCCACATCCTTTCCAGCAGTTATTGTTTTATGGTTTGTTTTTTTTAAATAATGGACTTTCTATGTGTTGTGATATGATATTTCATTGTAGTTTTGATTTGCATTTCCCTAATAGCTAGTGATATTGAATATTGTTTCAGGTGCTTTTTGACCATTTGTATTTCCTCTTTGAAGAAATATCTATTTAAGTCTTTTGCCCATTTTTTATTGGATTGCTTGCTCTTTTATTGTTAAGTTGTATGATCTCTTTATATAGAATGGAAATCAAACCCTTATTGGATATGTGGTTTCCAAATGTTTTCTCCCGTTGAGTGGGCTGCCTTTTCACCATCTTGGTGAAGTCCTTTGAATCACAAAAGTGTTTAAGTTTGAGGAGGTCCCATTCATCCATGTTTTCTTTCGTTGCTTGCTTGTATTTTGGTATAAGATTAAGAATCCACCACCTACCACCAGGTATTGAAAATGTTTCTTTACATGTTCTTCTAGGAGCTTTATGGTTGTAGATTTTATAGGTAGGTCTTTGATCCATTTTGAGTTAATTTTTGTGTAAGGTGTGAGATAGGGGTCCTCTTTCTTTTGGCTATGGATATCCAGTTCTCCTAGCACCATTTGTTGAATGGACTGTTCTGCCCCAGCTGGGTGGGCTTGACAGCCTTGTCAAAAATCACTGAACTATAGATATGAGGATCCATTTCCGACCTGTCAATTCAGTTCCATTGGTATTTATGCCAGTACCGTGCCGTTTTTGCCACTGTAGATAAGTAATACAATTTAAAGTCTGGAAGTGAAAGTCTTCCAACATTGTTCTTCCTTTTTAAGATGTTTCTGGCTATTCAGGGTCCCTTACCCTTCCAAATAAATTTGATAATAGTGTTTTCCATTTCTTTAAAAAATGCTGGTGGAATTTTTCTCGGGATTGCATTGAAGAATCTGTATATCAATTTGGGTAGAATTGACATCTTAATGATATTTAATCTTCCAATCCATGAGCATGGAATGTTCTTCCAATTATTTAGGTCTTTTTAAAAATTTCCTTTACCAAAGCATTATAGTTTTCTGAATACAAGTGCTTTATGTCCTTGGTTAACTTTATTCCTAAATATTTGATCCTTTTTGTTGCTGTTGTATATGGATTTTTTTCCTGACTCCTCAGATTGTGCATTACTAGTGTATAGAAACACTACTGATTTTTACGTATTAATCTTGTATACTGCCACTCTGCTGAAATTGTTTATTAGCCCTTGTAATGGTTTGAGTTTGAATTAATTAAGAATTCCAAAAATATAAATTAGATTATGTTTGTAAGCTCATCTGTTCATCTGGGCATGATTAAGTTATGAGTAGGGCTTTAATTGCCACGTCAGTGAGACGTTGAGCCCCACCCCTCGGTGGGGGTGGTCTCAAGTATAGAAGCAGAGATTGGAGAGAAGCAGAGAGGAGATTTGGAGAAGGAGATTTGAAAAGC
>PVKH010018133.1:0-15211 GCA_004027955.1 Chaetophractus vellerosus | reverse complement strand
TCTCCTCCGGCTGCGGCGACGCGCCAAGTCAGGTCACCGCGTAGGCGGATCTACTCCGTTCATGGGCGGATCTGCTCCGTTCACGGGTGACTTGCCCTGCCCGTGGTGGCTTTGCTCTGCCTGTGGCGGCTCACCCTACTCAAGGCGGTCTGCCTGCTTTGGAGAGGTCCCCGGGAACCTAACGCGGGGCCTCCCATGTGGTGAACCGGCTCCCTATCCACTGGGCTACAGCCGGCCCCGAAGGCATAGCATTTTAAAAGAGTGTTATCTTGTGGTAGGTTATTTGTACAAACTTTTTAATTTTTCCTTTTAAATATATTCATCATGACAGCCATCCTAAAATTTAACTTAAATATTTCCAAATATAACCAATTTAACCAATGAACAATTAATCCAATTTAAAAATCTCTAACTTATAAGGAAGAGGTATTCTACAATAAAAAAATCATAAATCTATGCAAAACTATGTACTAAGCTTTTTTACTTTTAGAGAGTAGTTGAATTAAGGATTACTGAAAGTGAGCAGAAAAAATAAAATAGAAATTACTATAATTTTCTTGTACATTCTCCAAGGCAGAATAGAACTGTATAAATGTGAAGTTTAATATATGTATTAAAATATACCTGACTCTGAAGGCTAGGAATAGGTGAACTCTTTAACGATTTCCAGGTAAGAGTGTCAAATACCAATGAAGTATTGAGTTGAGTAAGCAGAGTATGAAATAGTAAAGAACTTGAGTCCTTCTCAGAAAAAACTTCAAGGATCTAACCTTAATCACTTGAAGTCATTTAGGGAAGAAAAAAAAAATCACAACATTGTAGTAGATTTTAGTTAAATTTTAAAATATTGTCATATTGTTCATACAGGAAAAGGAGTGTAATTCAAATATATCAATTTATATAGTTTGGAAAATTCTAATAATTTTCATAATTTTTCATTAATTTACTTAAGTCATTAAATTATTTTACTTAATAAAAGGGAAAAATAGATAAAATTATCTTTAATTTGTAGCGCATCTCATTTTTTTTAACTTGATATGGACTACTTTTAAATGTAAAAAGCAAATAAACTCTAAATCAAGAACTAGGGAAAAATATAAGAATATATTAATTTCATAAACTGTTACATGTTTTTCTATTGGATTTGAGATAATTCAGCTAATTATTTTTCCCTTCCTTTTCTTCTGCCCCTCCTTCACTACCTCCTTTTATTCCTTCCTCCCTTCCTTCCTTCCTTCATTCCTTCATTCCTTCCCTCCTACCTTCCTTCCCTCCTACCTTCCTATCTTCTTACCTTCCATCTCTCTCTCTCCTCTTTCTTTTTGTTAATCTCTCTTTTGTCTGAGAAGATAAAATTGCTAGAATATTAAATAATATGAAAATATAAGCGTGTGTTCAAATCAAGATAAGTATTGATAACTGAGATATACATACAAATGTATATTTCAACTAGATAATCATAAAGAAATGATTTATGATTTGCCAACTCTATCATTTTGGCAATGGTGTTTGAAACATTGCAAGGCCAAAAAAGATGATTAAAAAAATCAATATATGATCTTAATTTTTTCCCTTAGTGTATTCTACCAATGTAGTTCTCTATTATTCCCCTGTTGCTCCAATCATTGACAAATGAATCAGTACTCCATATGAGAGAATTCTGATAAACATTTATAAAAATTTGCTTACAATTTTCTAACCCTTCTTTATCACAATACTAGAATGATTTCTCTCAGGCTGGCAAGGCAGGAGGTAGGAGTTGGTTATAGAAGAACAGAGAAAGAAACGGCAGGTTTATTCAGTATATATATATTTTCCTAATAACTTTATCCAAATCAAAGCCAAATGATTTATGGCCCTTCATATTCTCATTTGCAACTCTTCTCAAGTTTTACCTAAGCTATGTGCCATGCCCTGACAACTTAAATTGTCTTGAGAACAAATATTATTTAAAATTAAATTAATTAATATTAAAATATTATAACTGATTTAACAGAGGCAGGTGAATGGGACAGAGCCATCAATAGAAATTGGTGGCTTTACAAAGGAGGAATTAGATCTCTCATTCTAAATAGTATATTTCATCCAGAGTAGCCTCATTTGATCAAAACCTTGTCAGAATCAAAACTGTTCTACTCATGTTCACACCTTCAAAAGTGTTGAATAAACCCATGGTTTTAACTACTTAAATTTTTCTGCACTGAGAGTTTAAGTGAAGCCTCTGGTAAAATACTGTTAACCATTGTGCTCCATATGCTGTAATACTGGTCACATTTTTAGTTGAAGAAGAAGTTTTCTGTAAGCAAGTCAGCATTATTAAATAAAATTATGGAAATTCTCCTGGGTGGGAGGGCAGGTGCTGAGCTAGAGAAGCCAAAGAGAACAGTATATTGTCCATTCTCCAGGAAAAAGAGCATTCTGGTGACATTTGTACTGAACTAAGGTTTGCTGTCCCAAACTGCATAAACATAGGCAGAGGCAGTATTCCAAACTCTAATACTTACTCACACTACGTCCAATTACCCTGCCCATCCCTTCCCCTATTCGTTTTATACAATTGTTTTAGAGATTGAATATTCAAATACTTGGTAACAGCCATCTTAAAATTATTAGAAGAGAAACACCTCTTTAGAAAAGGCGAATTAACTCATTAAAAAAACACAACTCTCACAATTAATGTATATTAACCTAACACATACCTGAATTGGCAGAGTAGTGTCCATAAATCAAAAATCCTGATCTCGTGGTATTGAATGTCCGTGCTTATCTGGCAGCAAGCCCTTACTTTGGAACAGTATCATAATAAGTGCTTCAGCTTAACGTTGTCTTTTTTCTAGAATTAACTAGAAATTAACTACAATTTGGAACACATCTTATGGGAAAATATACTAAATATGGAAGGAACCTACTTACACAGTGTTTTCTTTTCTTTTTTTTCAACGCAACCAGTACATACTTTAGAGACTACCATTATTCAATTATCCAACCAATCTCAATAAGTCACCTGTTGTGTAGAAGTCTCCATATCCCTACAACTGATGTGAATAATTTAATGAGGAATTTGATGCAGTTGATGCCATCAATGCATTCCTTAAACAAGAATGCATTTAGAACCCACCATGAATCCGGTACCCTGCTGGGTATTGTAACTAATGAGGTACATGGATAAGATCTTTTTCTTTGGATCTCAGTCTAAGAGTTGAGAATACAGCAAAATGAGTTATAGTAGACCTCAGTATGTAAGGGAGAGAATGCATTCCTGATCACTCTGCAATGCATATTAATATCAAGTGATATGAAGGAGGAAATGTCTTTAAACCATTCCTGAGTCAGAAAGGTAGAACAAATCTGATCTCTGCTTCATTCTCGTTCTGTGGCTTTGGACAAATATTTTAACCTTGCTTTTCTCCCCTGTAAACTGGAGATAAGAATATTTGTACTTTCTTCCTACCTCACAGGCTTGTTGTAAATATTAAATATATTTTTATTGTTATTAAGACTATAGTAGTGGTAGTGGTCACAGGAAGTATTACTAATATTACTGCTGCCAAGTTAACACCTCCAACCATTTTAACGCCTTTCCACTATTTTTTTTGTTACATATTCCTCCCCTTTCTGCTTGCTCTTGCTGTGTCATTTTGTGTGTGTATGTGTGTTCTTCTATGTCTGCTTTGTCTTCCCCAGCTGCGGCAATGCGCCAAGTCAGCTCACTGTGCCGGCGGCTTACCCCACTTGTGGGCAGCTCTGCTTCTGTTCCAGGGCGGCTTTTGCTCCGTTCGCAGGCGGCTTTGTTCCATTCACAGGCGGCTCACCCTGCCCGTGGCGGCTTTGCCCTGCCCATGGTGGCTTTTTGCCCTGCCCAAGGTGGCTCTGCCCCACCCACGGCAGCTTTGCCTTCTCAGGTGGTCTGCCTGCTCGGAGAGGTCCCAGGGAAACAAACCCGGGGCCTTCCATGTGGTGTACCGGTGCCCTATCCACTGAGCTACAGCCAGCCCCTCCACTTTTTAATCTGCCTTAATCCACAGACATGTCAGTGTAATGGGACTGGGTAATGTGATAAGAGGGAGAAAAGGGAAGAAAGAAGAGAAACAGAAGGAGAAAGAGAAAGAAGGTTAAGGAGGAACACAAAATATACAATGAGAGTGAACACACACGTTTTGACAGAAAGGCAGGAGTTCCTGAGACAGATTAACATTGCTACCATAAAATGCTTTGTAATGAGGAAAACTTGCCTAGGGGTGGAAGCACCGACATTAGTCTGGGCTGCAGGGCTTTCCAGTGTCCTGAGTCTGTCACTACATAGGTGGTCCTCTCTACTTTCTAATGTGAGTGATGCTTCTTCCCTCTCACCCCCCCTCACCCTGGGAAAAGGACGGATATAGAATTTGTCTCTGCCACCCTGTTTCTTGTCCAAGTAACTTCTTTCTTTCTAGCTCACATAATTGGGGTATGGTAGGTAAAAATAATTTTCACTGGATTTTTATGTTTGCAGTAAAGCATTTGGTTTTCTCTGTGTGGCTAGGGAGCAAATCACAGAGTGCAGCATTTATAAACCACCTGCCACATCAGGAAGGCACGGACTCCAAGAGATGGAAACAATTGCACCTGACCTCGATAACTGAATGGGTTATGTGCACCCAAGCCCTGCTCTTTAAAACAAAATAATGAAAATGTGCTTTGGAGGAGATAAATGATACCCAAGGGAGGGGGCAAAAAATGTGCTCCTTACTGAGGTTTAAAGTGTTACTTATAATTGGGAGAGATTCTTATCCCCGTAACTCCCCAAGGATAGGCACTGGGGAGTGAAGATGATAGGCACAATAGGAATTCAGGAGCATTCTCACTGCAGCGCGCATCTGCTGTCAGACAATCAGTCTAGTGATAACTACCATGCACAAAGAACTGCCTTTCTTTCTAGTAGGTATGGTGGGAGCAACGTACACCTCCTGGCATAATTGTCCTTGTTCCAGTTTATCATAGTAGGGATTTAAAAACTAAGCGAAACTAAAAGCAAAGAAAAATGTGACTCTTTTGAAAAAGAACTATTTCTAACAAACCTGTTTTCTTTCTATGCGACTCATCCTTACCATTGTATAATTTCAAAATGTTGTAGGAAATATTTTATAAATATTCTGAAATCTTTTATTATGAATGCAGGTGGAAATCCTTTATATGTATACTGTTGTCAAAGGGGAGAACTGAGGAGTTTAAGAAGCACTAGTGACAATAAGAAAATATTGTTTTGGCTGTCAAGGACTTGATGGACAAGAATTGCTTAGAGAAAAATGTAATTGCTTGTTTCAACTTGTATGTATAAAAAAAGGTCATAGACATTTCAGTGAGATTGAGGCTATTTATGAAGAAAGAAATAATAGTACCCTTCTCTCCTGAATATAGCCATTATATTTGTTCCTTAAAATGAATAGAGCTTTGGATTCCAGAAAATAATTATTTATATTTAACATAATTAACATTAATGTTGAAAATACCTATAATAATGACTAATTATTAGTATAAATATTTACAGTTAGTACATTAAGTTATCTAACTATACACAAAATCATTGATACTTACAGTAGACTATGGGATTTCCCTAGAACCAGGAGTGGCCCAATGCATTTATTTATTTATTTATTTATTTCTAAAGATTTTTTTTTAATTTTCTGTTTTTTGTCTCTCCCCACCCCCCCCACCCCCGCGGTGACGCGCCGAGTCAGCTTCACCGGTGAGCAGTGGCCTTGCCCATTCGCCGGCTGCCTGCCCTGCTTGCGGGCGGCTTTGCCCTGCCTGCGGGCTGCTCCACTCTGCTAGCAGGCGGCTCTGCTCTGGCCGTGATGGCTTTTGCCCTGCCCATGGCGGTTCTGCCCTGTGCACGGTGGCTTTTGCCTTCTCAAGTGGTCTGCTCACCTGGAGAGGCCCCAGGGACCGAACCCAGGGCCACCCATGTGGTAAACCGGCGCCCTATCCACTGGGCTATACAGCCGGCCCCCCAATGCATTTATTTAACAAGTCCTCTTGGATGTCATCAAAATAGTATTATCCTAACATGCACAAATTATTGCTTGGGTTTTCCCTGCCAAGGACAGTTCTGACTGCAAGTTGCTCTTCAGATACCTCTGAGGAAGCCACTTTATCTCAATTTCAGCATAATATAAATTCTTTCTTCTGGTAGAGGTAGTTCAAGTTCATTAATTCCAGCAATTGAAAAACATGGCCTCAAAAAGCCTGGAAAACTAAGGGTTGCCAAGGTCAAGAAATATCTTATCAGTGGAAATTGTATGAATACAACAGAGATTTCCTATCAGAGTTAATTTTTCTTTCTGAATAGCCACACACAATCATTTAAATATTCTACCTTGACAGTATCATGTTACACAGCATCATGCAGAATTTAGAACTGACTCTACCTTTGGACATTTCCCAGAGCTTGAATATCAACACTTGTAATCAATAAATAACATTTGTTAATTGCACACTGTTGGGTCATGTGTCTAAATAATTTGTCATGCAATTTTCTCACATTAGTCAAATTAAAATGTGGAAATGCATATACTGTTCTAGCCAGTTGACTTAATGATAGGTGGTATGTTACAAATTATCTGCCATGTCATATTATTCCAAACTTGAATGAGGTCACCATGTGACCCAAAGATTTGCAAACGTTCTATAAATGTGGGTGACTCACTAATTTAATTCATACCTGTTCATATATATTAAAATTAAAATAATGTCTTAAGAACATACAAATTTGATTATGAATTGTTGTACAAGAAGGTAATGAACAAAAACCACTAGGATCACAGCATGCTGATGTGACCTAAATTTTTTTGTGTAAATATTCTAGCAAAGAAATAGCAGAGTGTACACTGTCTTCCAAACTCTCATTCCTCAGCCTTGGCTGGGCATCGATGTTCTGTGTATACCCTGGTCTAAGTTCAAGCAGAGATGCCTGTCCCAGCCAGTGAGCTGGGCATGCAACAAAGATCTACACCCGGAGTAAGCTCTGTCCCCTCACAGTGTTGATTGTGTATATGTTAACCTGTTAACCTAAGGGGAGCAAGAGAACACTTACTTTCTGAAAGTGACAAGAAATCTATCAAGGGAGCAAACAGTCTTGCATGCCAGGAATGCTGACATTAGCCAAAGATATTGCTATTTCTCCGCAGGCAGCTCAGTACTGCAAAGCCAGCTTTCAACAAAGCCATTGGAAGGGGAAAGAAATGAGCCTCCAGGGATATCCAGATTGGTCCCTTATTAGCCCACCTCTTGGTCCTTGGGGGGTCATTATATGTAAGCATCACAATCAGTTCTGATTGATGCCACATTATAGGCTGCACAGTGCTGTCTGGGAGTAGTGTAGTTTTCATAGTATAGTCTGGTATGCTCTATGGCAAGGAGCACTATTCAAACAACATTAAGAAAGTTTCAAAAAATTGAGGCAGATGGGCAATGACATATCCAACCTTCTGACAAATTTACCTGTGTGTCATTGCCAAGATTGGCTGTTGATGGGATATTTGGAACTGTTTTTTTTTTTTTTCATGTCAATAATAGTAAATGATGAAATTACTTAACTTTCCTTCACACATATCTCCCCAACCCATTTCCAAGGATTTGGCTCATGTACATCTAAATAGAAGACTGTCATGATCTATTGAGAATGAGCCAGACTATTTGTTTTCTGGAATGATAATCTCTTTGTTGAGGTGTCATGTTGTTATCATAAGTGACCTCTGGAAGCAAAGGAGGATGGCCAGAGAACCAAATGATACAAAATTGGTGTCCAAGTTCATGTTTATCCAAGTATCCTTGATCTGAGCAATATGATCAGCCTATCTATCCACTGAGAGAAAAACAAACACTGTATAAACAGTCCATCCATTTTCAGAGGTCACAGATGTCATAGAAAGAAGAGTCTACTATTCCAAATAGGAGGTTATCATGCTGTTCCTTCTCAAAACAAACAAACAAACAAACAAAAAACAAAAACAAACAAACAAAAAAACCATGGTAGGATGCATTTCTGAAAGGAGTATGTAACGCCTGTTCAAATTCTTCTTGTTCCCCACACACTGAGAGTTCAGTCATGGTAAAAGGGTTATTATATGTCCATGAGCAACTTTTTAGATGTGTTAGCCCTTAGAGATCCTTGTTAGAGTAGTTGATATAATTGCCAAATAATAAAGAACTTGCAGTTACAATAGGTCTCATATGTGTCCAAATGCTATGGTGCCACTAATGGTTGCACATACAGCATATGCTTTTCTTTAGATGTAGTCCTCTCATGTGATATAAAGTGAGCAAATTGCTACATCTGGGAGTGTTATTATTAACATACCTTTGGTGGCCCAGTGGCCTGACAGTAGAAATGGGCTATTATTGTTGGCTGTGTATCTATGTAAAGGCATATTTTAATAAATTTTGGGGTGGTATGTTCTATGGCCAGGAGCACCATTTGAAATTAGACCATTAAGCAAGGCATATGAAGTCACAGATATGGACACAACTTTATAAAGATGCATGCCGTGTTCCTCCTTGGAGGTAGGGTCTTTCACCAGTGAACTGTGTTGTATGTTTAAGCATCAATATGAGATGGCAAAGCCTCCACTGATCTAGCAGTTTGGCAAATGTAGAAGGCCAGGTTGTCTCTGACATTTCTTTTTGTGAACTTTCTCCATTAGAAGCCAAAGGCAGTCTAGCTGTAGACATTCAGGAGTGAGAGGGAGTACTCAAGCAAAAGTAATTGTGGAATCTGTCTTCACAAATTTTCAATCTACTGTGAGGTCATTCTAGATATTTGTAATTCCATTGCGTTTGAAGGAGATATTGTACTTAAGGATGAGTTATTCTTTGAATTGCTTCAAAACAATTATCACAGTTCAATTGCAAGCACTTACCAAGTAATGGATTTTTCAATATTTATATTCAAAGATTCAAAATCCCTTCTTTGTCGCTCCTCTGAAACCAAAGATTGTCTGCACTGATATGACTTTAAGATCATGGTCATGATTAAGAGAAAATATCCTTTAGATAATGTGTGTCCTGATACAGGCGGAGGTATCTACTGTGATAAAAATTCAAGGTGAAGTTGAAATCACTTCATGGTCAATTTGAACCTCTGAGATCCAGGTGCATGTTTTGGCTGCCCTTTGAGTGTATTAGGAGTCTAGACAATTGACTCAGAGTCAATGAAACAGCACAAATGGGATACTCTTTTATAATTAGAATAAATAAGATAAAACCATAAGTGTCCATATGGAAAGATCTTCAAGATACATTCACTGAACAAAAAAATTCAAAGTATATATGTAAAAGTATAAATAACACTATATATGCATGCACAGATATGTACTTAGTTATATATATGTGTATATGTATATGCACACAGGTTTATTTTGGTATATACAATTTTAGAAAGGTATAAAAGAAACTGTCAGAAGTGGTTACTTCTGGAGGAGTGAGTGTTACAACTTTGTAGGAGAGAGAATTTTATTTTACCATAGTTTAAAAATATATAGACCTTTCTTTTTTAACCATGTTTATGCTTCATCATTTTAAGAGAAACTGTTTTAATGATGAAAAGAAAAATTGAAGAATTAGGAAATACAAATATACTCCTGAGTATTTCTACTAAAATAAAATAACATATGACATCCAAATTCAAATTTGGTTTGACTTGGTTAGAATGGCTTCTTTGAAGAATACTGAAGAATTTGATTATATTCAGCCTATTGTTTGGAGTTAATATTCAAACATTTCTTTATATTTGAGGCAAACAATATATAGGACCTGAATATAATTATGCTCCTGATAGTTTATTGATTTCCAAACATTTCATTCAGAGTATTCTTGGAATATTATGTAACCTTTATGAGATTGGGCTTGCTTATATATAAAATAGGGTTTATCATTTTCTGCTTTACTGTGTCCTTAGAAAAAACACACCTCTAAACAATCTAAATATTATTAAAGATAAACTGTTTTTCATAACTAAACCAAATTATGTGCTATAAAATTAGCATATATAAAGCTAGGTAAGTAAAATTAGTTGTAAAATTTTATACTATCACTATTTGTGTACGATTATCATTGTAGAACATTATTTTTACATGCAAAGGAGCAATGTTTTGTTTTGTTTTGTTTTGCTTTTACTGTAGAAGGCACAGTTCTTAGTGCGACCCCAAGGATTAAATCACCTCCTGCAAAATGACCTTTCTCCTTTGCTCCATACTTCACTTCGGAGTTCTCAGCCAGAGTGCTCCAAAAGACATAGACCTTAACTGCCTCACTGAGCATAACTGGTTTGAATGGCACTTAGACACAACTGAGCCAGATAGGGTGGCAGATGATTGCTGATTGGGAACACATAAACACTAAGGAAGAAAGAATCAACATTTTTGGATGGGAGGTCATAAAAAAGTATGAAAGAATATCTGTACTTGTCATTCTTGAAAAGGATAATCAAGGTACATTATATAAAATTGTATTATTTGTTTAAAGGAGTTTAAGAAAAGTTAACATTTTATAAACTCCAAGTATTACTAACTGGAAGTAAAGGTGAATAAAAATAGAGTAAATATATAATCTCTTATTGAGGATATGGAAAGACATTTGCAGTTATTTTGAAATACCTGCCTTCCCCATGTAATGTTACAAAAGTCTACAAACTTCAACAAGGTTGTTATGACTTTGTTTTGAGCCCTGGAGTTGATGACCTGAAACAGAATAAAGATGTAGAAATGACATTCACACCTCTTAATTGGTATCATTAAGAGAATTTTTTTTCATGCCAGAGGACAAGTGAGAAACCTCCTTGAGATTACTATGCTCTTGGGAAAACTGAAACTGTCTTCTAATGAAAACACAATGCTTGTAGCACTTAAAAAGACACCAATTCACATTTGGTATATATTTTAAAACATAGTTTGTTCTGAAAGTACTCTAAGTTGTTTGGTGTTCTAGAATGGGAAAGGAATAAGCTGTGAGAAAAGTTAAAATAGTGCATGGTAATTGAGGAAATGATTTTTAAAATTAGAAAATTTGGGAGGGTGGAGATTGGGATTGTATGTGAATATGCATGTGCATGTGGGAATCATGGGAGTATTTAATGAAAACCCTGTGTTTATTGCAATACCTGTCACTCTGGAACCTGCAATCTACTGAAAAGTTGGCATGAAAATAGTAGTATGATAAATTGGCAAATGTAGGAAATGTAGAGTTGTTCTTTTATATTAAGTATAATTCTAGAATACACTCAAGTAAAAATGGCTGTTTATATCTGCAAATATTTTAGTAAGTTATTTAAAGGAATTATGGGTATTTTTATTGACCATTACCATTGGGAATATTACTAGCTAGTCTTGGTTTCCCAACCTTTTCAGGAGACCCTGATTGTTTCTCCCTCCCTCTCTTTCTTTCTCTCTCTCTCTCTCTCTCTCCTCTCTCTCTCTCTCTCTCTCTCTCTGTATATGTGTTTAAAACTAAGTGAGCTTTCCCCCAGTCCAAGCAATTGTGTTGCATGAGTGGTATCATTGACAGCATTATTCTAAAGAGATTGTGACCATTGTGTTCAAGATATGAGTGAGGATTTTCCCTTAACTCTGCTTTTCACTCTTCCATTACACCACTGAAATCCTTGTTCAACATAGTTAAGGATAAGTTCCCTTTTGGGGAGTTAGTAGAAAATTAACCTTATTTGGTTTATATTGATCTTCTTCAAAATTTTCAGTAAACAAGGATTCATTAGGTGCTTTCTCTGGATTTGATTTTCTTCATCTATGAATGAAAGAGCTTTAGATATATATTCGTTCAAGTCTCCTACATCCTAACATTATATAAGTAACACTAGCTTAGAATTAAGATAGAGAACCTAAAAGAATATGTTTACTTAATTTTAACTTGATTTCTTCCTTTGGATCTGGCAAAGCACACCAGTCCCAAATTTCAAACCAACTAAATTTGATTTCTCAGAAGACAGTACAATTATCCCATTAAGATTAAAGGATTAACCCATTAAAATTAAATCCTTTGCAAGGATTGAGGCAGTAACCACTTTTAAACAGTAACTTCATATCTTCTTTCCCCTTCCCAGGCCTCTGTGCTTTAATACTACACTGGATTTTATCTCTTTCAAGCCTGTAGCTGGTCCTGGTTGTGCCTATTGCTAAAGAGGGACTTGAAGAAAATCTGCATTAGGAGATATAGAGACTGGAAAAACTTCAGTAACTTTTGACACTTCTAATAGGACATCATTTCAATACAATTCTGATTCTAACTACCCAAGGAAGACAATACTCCACAGGTTAAGGACTCCTATAAAAGACTGCCTTTTAAGCACCACTCACAAGTTTAGGGGCTTAGACCACGCACACTTCTGACTAACTAGCTACAAATGTGGGGATTCTACTTCTACTACAGAGCAAGTGCTCATTACATGATGTGCACAGAAACCAATACTATGACAATAGGATTTTGAGAAAATAAAGAGTTTTATTGTCAGGCTGACTGGCAAGGAGACAAGAGGCAAGGCACAGATCTGTCTCCCTGATTTGAGCACTAAGGACAGTTTTATCAGAATGGGAGGTGGGACAGAAGTGGGGAGATTTGACTTTGCATAGTCTGATTGGTTAATTATAGAGTTGTCCATATATGGTAGAATGGAGTTTAGGCTGGATCTTCCTTATTGAAGGACTTCTCACATTTGATTTGCTTCTGATATCTCCTTGTCCTCATATTCTTGCTTCTGAGGGAGGTGACTTTTGTTCCTGAAGTCTCAAAAGTTGTCTAAAGGACAAGAATCTGTGTTTCATGCATGCTTGATTTATACAGCTTGCAGTCAAGCTTGGCTGCCTGCTCTGAAGAAATGCTTATGAAAAGAGGAAGTCAAAAAAAACGGGTTTTGGCCTGCCCATGGTTTTACCACTTCTTCCAGTTTGATAATTCACTAGAAGAACTCACAGAACTCCCTGAATGTGCTATATTTATAATTACAATCTTCTTATTATATAATGATATAAATAAGAAGAAAACCAAATGAAGAAAAACATAGGACAAAGTCTGAGAGGATCTCAAACACAAACTTCCAGTGTACTCTCCACATGGAGTCAGATTACTCACTCTCTAAGCACAACAAAGTATCTTCTAATCATTAAAATTCCCTAGCTTCAAGCGTCCAGAGATTATTGCGGATTTCATTGAGAAGGCATGCTTGATTGAATCAATGCCTACATGGTTAAACTTAATCTCCAACACCCCTACCCTACAGGCTGACAGGGGCTAGTTGGGCTGGCAAGACATGGCTCAAAGCCCCAACTTCCCAACCACATGGTTGGCCTTACCCGTCAAATCATTGGCATATGAACTGTCATGTGTGGTCATGGGGCCAATGAATAGCAAAAGACACTCCTATAGCAGGATATTACAAAGATTTAGAGATTACTCCCCCAGAAGCTGGAACAAAACCACACCTTTTTTTGTAGGCCAAATTTATTAATATATAAAGTAGGAGTTACTGTCTACATCATCAATGGCATATTAAAAGGACAGGAAGTCCTCTCAAATATATTTTTTTTTCAAATTGGCTTTATCATGGTATCAGAGAATTAAACAAATAAACAAAAACAAATAAAATCCTATAATTACTCCATCAATCCTGGCCTGGACAATGCACACATCATGAAAATTATTAATGTTCTTAAATATGAACCCCAAATTTTATTCAAAAAATTAAATCTGCTTTTTCAGTTGTGAAATGTTTATAATATAGGACAACTATTATTATAAATGTTAAGAATGAGAACCTAATATTGAATAGATGAATAAGTCTTGGTCTTTTGCCTCAAATATTGCCCAATCTCCTGGGACACAATGTGAAGTGATAATGAGAATATAATGGACGGGTGCTACACTTGAGGCACATATACGAGTGTAGGGGAAGAGGGAGGCAACACGTATTTCGGCATAAAGAAAAAACTGGAGAAAGTGTCACTGCAAGGGATATACTTTGACCTGAGTTTTGGTAGATGAGTATGAATTATTATGAATAAAGAGAGGAAGGTAATTCCAGACAGAAGGCCTGATAAAGCATGACATTTAAAGTAAATTCTATGTAAAATGGTACATAGACTGAAGTGAAAGAAGTGATGGGAGATGAGTGTGGAGGACCTTATAAAGGTCTTTAAATATCAGTAGAGAAGGTTTTTATTTTATCTTCTAAAGACAGAAATGGTAAAGGATTTTAAGTAACTAAGAAGTATAATTATATTTGCATATAAGATATATTCTGCCAGCTGTGTGAATAAAGGCATGGCTGAAAGCAGGGAGGCAGTTTCATAGTCTGATAACAGATGATAAGAACTAAGCCAAAATAGAGGCAGTGATGGGCAGAAAATGTGATGTAGTTGGAAAATAATACATTATGGGGTCAAATCAATACAACTTGGTGACCAAATAATGAAGTGCAAGAATTTGAAGGTAAGGAAAGATAGAATTCTGGGATAACTCTCAAATATCTGATTTAGATAACTTAGTATATTTGGGTTTATTTAATCATGTCTATATCTTCTTGAAGTCCATTTTACTTTACAAGCAATAATCTATTGAGATAATGACTGTGGCAGTTTGAAATTGTTTTATGAATCCTAAAAGGGAACTAATCCATTCTTGTGGGTGTGATACCCTTTCTATTGAAGCATGGCTCAGGTTGAGTTTCTGCCCTCTTGCTGGGTCTAATGTAAATGGAGACACACAGGGAAAGGGAGCTCCGCCATACTTTATTTTGCCATGTGAGAGAAAGGAGAAAAGAGCTGAGGCCCAGGAAGAGATGAGTCATATGCCTGATGGCTTGCAGTTGAACTTGGGAAGGAGGTGGAGCAGCGGAGCCTGACAGAGGAAGCTTGGTAAGAGACAAGCTTTATGCCTCATTCCCACAGCTGAATAATGAGAGATGGTACAGCCTGGAAGGGAAGACAGAGACCTAGGCAGAGAGCACCTACCATCTTGCTTCACCATATGGCAGCTAAATTTGTTGCAAAAGTACCTTTTATGATGCCTTGAGTTGGACTTTTCTTGGCTTTGGAACTGTAAGCTTTTACCCCAAATAAATCCTCTTTATAAAAACCAACCCATTTCTGCTACTTTGTATTGGCAGCCCTTTGGCAAACTGTTTTGGTCAGCCACAGGCGTGCCTTTTGAAATATACCAAAGATTGGTC
>PVKH010018132.1:0-15221 GCA_004027955.1 Chaetophractus vellerosus | reverse complement strand
GCTGCTCTTGCCCTGTCCGTGGCAGCTTCTTGCCCTGCCCACGGCGGCTCCGGCCCACCTATGGCGGCTTGCCATTCTCAAGGTGGTCTGCCCTCTAGGAGAGGTCCCCGGGAAACGAACCCGGGACCTCCCATGTGGTATGCCGGCGCCCTATCCACTGGGCTATCGAGCCGGCCCCAGTACACAACTTTCAATTCCTAAAATGATTTACTACTTTATCACTTCAGTAACAACAGGAGAAACATCTACTACGTGCCGGGCATGGTGCTAGGTACAGATTATCCATATATGAATCAATCCACATTTATTGAGTACATGCCATGTGGAAGACATTGTGCTAGGTTCTAAAAAACATTGGCAAGAAAATAAAGCGTGAGTTTGTAGTGACCTCCTGCAACTGGCAGACTTGTTAAGAGTTTACGTTCTCATGAAAAAGACAAGATATTACATTTGATAACATTAACCATTCCCTACTCCTTCAATCTCTTCTTTGATTTACAATGCTTCAGGATCTTTGTTTTTCTTTCACTTCTTCACATTGCTACTGTCCCCAAAAACTACCCCTTAAAATGGTATCCACAGGGCTCTATTTTCTTGCTTTCCTTCACAGTCCTTCCTCACCCCTTCCTTCATTTTTCTCTTCCTAGATAATTGTGTCCATTTTTTCTGACTTCTCACATGTATGCCAATAACACTAAAATCCTTTTATTAAATTCTGCTTAATGAGTCCTTAGAGTTTTTAAGCTCATGTCTAACATCTTTTGAGTCTTCCTATTGCCCACCAACAGGCCTGACACAGGGTAGATTCAAAGTGCTTTATAAGAAGTGAGTTCACTGAATGCTCATTTACCAAAATATTCTTAATGTCAGGGCCATGCTCTAGATTTATGAAGCATCAAAGAGTTCACAATCTGATGGGTTTTCCAACACAAACTGGAATACCTAATACAACTATAAAGCATAGGTTATGTAAGGAAGTAGATTGAGATGAGACTAAAATGCAAGGTTGAGGAGTGACTGTGAAGAGCTTTCTAAACCCAGGCATTTCTATATCCATCCCCCACCCCCACTCAAGAAAGAATAGGGAAATAGACTTTTCTGTTATTTGGTTTCATCTGGAAGTGGGGAGATTAAAGGGATGTACAAACCCTCACTTTCCCTGCCTTATGGCCCCACCAGGCCAATCATATTCTGGAGTTAGAGAGCATGAGGGGGCTGCCTGACTGGGAATGAGGAAGCTAAGTGTCCTGTCCAACAGACACCTTTTATCTCCATAGCAATTTCCTGTTGGCAAGTCCCAATAGCAGCTCTTTCCCCAGGGTAGATATATGTTCTTGTTAATTAAAGTCGTTTTTTAATAACAACAAATAATAAGTGAATATTCTCCATAGCAATATAGAGAAGTTTCCAAGCATGCAAGCCCCATTAACTCATTTAAGAACAGCACAGATTTTTCCCCTCAAGATTGCACACATGGCCACCCGATTGCCTCTAAGGGTCCCCCTTAATCACTCCCTTCAAGTGGAGCAAGCCAGCCTGTGATTGGCCTCACTTCTCTTACAGTTTCCTTCACTTGCATATCGCTTTTAATCATGATATCATTAGTAGAATGGGGCCCTGTGACTGTTGCCAAGGAAACCAGAAGGGGTGCCTGCTATGCTTGGTTTTTGTGGAAAACTCAGGGTCACATGGATAAATACCAACCATGTTCTTGCCTCACCTCGTGCTTATGGTGGCAAGAATGAAAGCACTAAGTCAGTCTGCCTCCTTCTTCTCCCCTTCTTCCTCCCCTTTTTTCTTCCTCTTCTTCTGTGGTTTTTTTTTTTTTTTTGATATTTCTCCCTAAGCCCTGTTTAATCCATACACTTAATAATGTAACTCATTTTAATTTTATACCTACTTGTCTAACCAATCTTGATCCCTTTGTCTCCTTCAACACAAGAGATTACACTTTGGGTCAACACAGTTTGGATTACCTACCCAGTAAGCTTTAATATTTTTAATTAAATCAACTCTTATTCTTAAAAAATAAAAAATAAATCTTTTTAAAAAAATTAAAAACTGCTTATACAATGGTCCCTAAACTCATCTGGTCTGAAACCAATGATACCCTTGGATGGCCTGCTTTAAAATATATTTGTTTTCTTCTTCACTTTTAGGAGATTTTCTTATGTAAAATCTCATGTTATCTCTTCTATCACACCCTGGTGAAATTGGGGAAATGATATTCTTTATTTAGGGGATGATACAAGACCTTTTCCAACCCTGTACGATCATACTGAACCACCTATGGGTCCCTAAACTCAGAAGACTATTTCAGTCTAAAAAGTTTTAATGTTTGTTTCCTCTAACTGGAATGCTCTTCTCAATTTTGGACTTTGTTTTTAATCTGTCAGAATTCACCTCTGTTAATATCACTTCTTCAGGAAGCCATCTAAGGCTTCTAGTTTGGATTGGGGCTCAACTTTGTGCTTCCAGAGTACACTGACACAGGTTTATAATAATTGTAAAATGGCATTATCATATGTGTAAATATACCCCCACATGAATCAATCAGAGTATGCCTTAGAGATCTAGAACTTGCCTAAATTTTCCCTGTGCCCCCAGGGCCTATTAAAACACCTGGTACAAAGAAGCTTCTCAAAGTGTCTGTAAAGAGATCCAGTTACATCGTCTTTCATATCATTATGGTGTTTTCTCAGATGTAAATTAAAGGCATCCCCCCTTGAACATCTCCATACCAGTTCCAAGCATTCCCAATAGCACAAATTATTCTGCTTCCCCTTCCCATTTTCTTGAATACTCAACATTTAATTTTTTGCACTGGGACATTTGGAGGATGTATGTATTGGGGAAACAGCTGGAAACCAAAGGAATTCTTGTTATTCTTGCTTTTTTTCCTAACAGATGGCAAATTGGGAAGATTCACATTCCCTATACAAAGCAACTTTTTTCTCTCATTGAAGACCTAGGTTTTCATGATGTTCACTATACATTTGTGCTTTCAATAAGAGAGAAATAGGTTCTCGGTTCCCCATGAATTTGCTGATGGAATGAGAGCGGGAGGCCGTAAGGATCAGCCTGCACAGCTGTACTCCTGGGGGACACCCAGGCATGAGGTCCTAGCATTGGCTTCTTGAGTCACTGGAGGTCTTATATGGCTTGGATCTTTTCAATTTTCTGCCCAAGACCCAGTTTAAGAAATACCTCTTCCCTTCTGCCTGCAACAATGTCCATGCAATACAGCTCAGCAAGCAAAGCTCTTCAAGACTAAGGCTCCGTCCACTTCCCCGGCATCCCTGCTCCTGAACACCAAACACCTTGCATGTTTTATGTTTCTCAGACGCTCCCACGAAGCCACACCTTAGCAATTCCACTTGCGGGTTGTACTGCCTGAACTATCTCTCTCCGCCCCTCTCCAGTTTCCACCTTGATCCCAAGCTCCTCGTTCAACCCAAGAGCAGGAATATAATTGTACGATTATGTGCACCAAGCCAGAGGAAGACCTTTAGAATTCAAACCCTGACTCAGTGACTTTTAGCTATTATTCAGCTGCTCTGTGTCTCAGTTTCCATATATGTCAAATGGAGAATAATTCAAAATACTTATTTGAGAATGAAAATCTATTAGTTAGTGAGCCATATTCAGTTAATGTTATATTTTCTATCTACCTCTATGTTGGCAAAAACATAAAAGGATTAGGACAAAGAACTTCACATTTATTCTGGGTCAGCTCCTTTCAGGGTAACGGAGTTCTCATTATACTACTGGGCAGTAAATTTACGGTTCTCAATCTAGAGAAGAAGAAACTGAGGCTCATAGAAGTTAAGAATTCTGCCAAAGTTTACATTAATTAGAAAAAGGCACAAGTTGGGATTAAAACCCAACTTGAATCCAATGCTGTATTGATTTTCTTCTTTGCTCTACAATGCTTTATATATATATATATATTCCGGCCCCCCTCAAACTGCTCTGAGGTTGCTTGTTTGTCTGTCTGTCTGTATAGTAAGTCCTTGGGTATCTGAAAGGAAGGGACCTCCAGAGCACCTTCAGCTGCTGGCCCTAGAACAGTGTCTGGTACAAAGAGGGCAACCAACGAACTCCTTCCCTTCCCAAGCACTGGGATTCCTGTTTTCAGAGATGTTTCCCCAGACTGCTTCATAAGCCTTCTCTTGGGCACACTGTTTTCCTGTGGATAAATTGGTAAGTGAGTTGCACAGGAATTAAATACGTTGACTATTGATTTGACCTTAATGTGACCCACCTCCTTACAAAGGGATGGACAGAATTGCAGATCGTCCTCAGGTAGAGCAGAAAGAGGACAGGTGTTAGTACCAGGCTGACTTGTGTTGGAATTCTGCCCCTGCCACTTAGAGACTCTGTCATCCAGGGCAAGTCATTGACCTCCCATGAGCCACAGTTCCCTCATCTGTAAAATGGGATGTTAGTTATCTCTCCAGTTAATTCATCTGTAAAATGGGATACTAATTATCTCTCCAGGTATAATATGAACATGGATATCCCAGGACACAGGAGGCACGCTGTAAAAATCTATGAACTTATGATGGCTTTTATACCTCTTTAGCCCCAATCTCTCAAAGAACAATGCGGTCAGAGGGTCAATCAGTACATGCCCTTAAAATCAAACGAGTGCTTCAAAACTACGACCATTCTACTGTTCAGGCTTCCATGAATAACCCCTGGAATAACCACCCAGTTTTCCTAGGATGCATTTCACTGTCTCATGCATTCTCCAATATTCACCCCCTTCATATCCTACCCTTTGGTGGGGGTCCAGTGATAATAACCTAAAAAGACAGACTCTTTTGTTTTGTCTAAGAGAAAATGTGCCTTATCGATAAGCCTGAACAGATATTTACACACCATCTATTTTGTTCCTGGCACTGTACTAACCAGCTTCATTTACATCAATTCATTATATGTTCACAACAACCAGAATGGTTGGGATTAGTGTGTCCGTTTTATAAATGAGACCATCAAGTTGTGTGTTCCTGAGCAAGGTACAAGTTTCTGTGCCTCTGATTTCTCACTCACCAAATGGGAATAGGAATAGATACTATTGATAGAGATTTAAATGCATGAGATACAGAGTGAAGAACCTTTAGCAGGGGTCTGGCATATATCAAGTAATCAAACTGCGGCTCTTCGTAATAAAAAATGTTAAGAAATTGTCCAGGATTTGAGGGTTGAAGACAAGTAAACAAATAGCGCCATTTCAGTTTCACAGTGGAAGAATTAACAAGAACCAGTGCATTTACAATGGCAGAAGATAATCCACCCTGCCAGAGGAAGGGAAGGCTCCAGGGACAATGTGACTCCTTGGTTAGCAGAACTGTAGATCCACCAGACTCCTCATCCAGTGCTCAGGAATACAGGCTGCCTCCAAAAGAGGCTTAATTTTGGTCACAGCTCTGCTTTTAAGAAGTTCTCAGTAAATGCCTCCAATAACTCTATGCAGAAACAAATAAAACTAACAGTCTGGGCCCAAAATGTTTCAAGCAAGTGATGAATTTGAACCAAATAATAACTTCATTGTTTTCATAAAATCTCCAAAGACCACTTCGTAAAAGAAAAGTTAAAACTGTGTGAAACTAAGTGCATCACAGATATTTGGGGAGAGCAGTTTCCTGCTCACAGGCCCAGGAAAGCCTTACCTGTCTGGAAAGCTCAGCCAAACTTACAGAGAGAGGAAGAAGACAAGTCACATCTTCAAAAATATCAGCTCAAACTTCTGAATTCATCCTTCAGTTGTTTTTCCTCTCAAATGTTCTTTTGGGGTATTTGGAAGAATCGTTTCTCCTGAGAAAATATCACTGACTGACATTTAGAAATAATACAATTTCCAGTTACGAGCCATTCATTGCCTCAGTTTTAAAAAGAGAGAGAGATTGGTGATAGGGGAGGCAGTGATAAGGGGGAGGTGTTCAGTTATAAGAGGGAAGGGAAAGCCAAAAGAGTTTGCTTTTGAAAATAAAATGGACCTACGTAGCTACTATTGATAAGAAATATCAAGTATGGGACCTTTACAGCATATCAGCACTGTACAGAGGGCCTTCTATGTTTTTCCATTGAAGGTGTGAGAAGAATCATTTTCTCTGCTTTTCAGAAGTGGAAACAGGGTCATATATTTAGGAAATAACTTGCCCAGAGTGACATGGAGAGTAAAAGGCAAATCCAGTATTCAAATCCAGGTTCCAGGCATTTTAAATCATTATGGATTTTCCCAATTGACTCATTCACTTGAAATGTATCAGTCTTAAGGGCTGACAAGACCCTGCCTAGAAATTCTGATTTGGCAAGTTTGAAGGCCTGCAGTCTCCTTGTGTAATATAAAACTTGGTTCTATTAAGTGTTTGCTGGAATTCTAGGTTTTCGTTTGTCTTCCTCACACTTAATGGGAAATGAGGGACTTTGATAGCTTTTCATTTGATTCTGACAGAATTTGTCTCCAGCCAGTGTTGAACAAAAAACTGTCTATTTTTTGGTATGCAACATGTGATTCTGTTGTCAGCTGTCTCCTGGGTTAAATTGCCTTTCTCTGTCAAATCGTCTTCAGAAAGGTAGCAGGACACAGACAGCACCATGCTGGACTTAGAGTCAGAGGACTTAACATGTAAATAACTAAAAAGGGAATGATGACATTTACCGCTAAGGCCTATTGTGAGAATGACGCTGTCCTGTTTGCAAAGGCCCTCACCGAGCCCCGGGCATGTAGTAGGGGCCTAATAAATGCTCTTATCCCTCTTCTTTGTTAAAGCAGGATAATGATTATTATAGGCATTAGTAAAGAAGAGAAATAAAATAGACGGTGCTGTTGAACACTATATTTAATTTTTGTAAAATCTTGTTAGGAAATGAGTGGAAAATGTTTCTGCATTTGCAGTAGAGCAGAAAACAAGGCAATTATGGATATCAGGAATTGACTGTAATCACCAGTCAGATGAAGAATTGCAACACAGGCTCCTGAAAGGAAGGGAGAGGAAGAAGTTTGGATTTAGAGTTCAAATAGATTTGAAGAGATGAGAGAGAATATGAAAATTGTTCTGAGGTTACTACATTAGGTTGACTTAATATGGAACAGAAGAAAGAGAAATTATGTGAAGTTTCCTGAAACAGACATGGAAAAGTTAACAAATGCCCACTCTGTTTCTAATTGAGAGGGGGCTTAAAGCCCATGGGGCAGGTGAATGGAACTGTCTTGCTTGCAGTTGCAGACACTCTCTGTTCCTTGGGATGGTAAGTGCTCATCAGCATCCCAAAATTTTCAAGAATGGGGAATGAACAATGGACTAAAGTAGATTTATTATTATTCTATTAAAGCCTTATTATTATTCTAGCAATGGAAGAACTTGTATCATTGATATAAAGGCAGCAGCCACCAGAGATTCTGAGGGGAGGGAGAGGGGAGAATAGGTGTAATATGGGGCATTTTAGGGACATTGGAATTGTCCTGCATGTCATTGCAATGACAGATATTGACCATTATATATTTTGTCATAACCTACAAAATTGTGTAGGTCAGTGTGTACACTACAATGTAAACTATAGTCCACAGTTAGTAGCAATGCTTCAATATGTGTTCATCAATTGTAAAAAATGTACCACACTAATAAAGGATGTTGTTATTGTGGGAAAATGTGGGAGGGGCAAATGGGAATCCCTATATCTTTTATGTAACATTTATCTAAAACTCCTTTAAAAATAAAAATAAAAATTTTAAAGTTAATGGATAATCTCAGGGAATATTTTATCGTCAACGTTGTCTTCAACATTGCCAACATCAGCATAAACTGTCTATTTTAGTTTGCCAATGGGCTCCTGATGCAAAGTACCAGGAATGGGTTGAATTTTTTGAAGGGGATTTATTTGGGGGTAAAAGCTCACAGTTCCAAGGCCATGGAAATCCCAAATCAAGGTACCGTAAGAGTTGCTTTTGCACCAAAGCCAGCTACTGTTGACTCTCTTGTCCAGGCATGTTGCAAAGCAAGATGGCTGCTGATCTCTGCTGAGGTCTCAGCCTTCGCCCTCAAGCTCAACGTTTCCTCGTGAGCTGCTCTGTGCGCACAGCCTCTTGGGGGCTTTCGTACTTAAGCAATCCTCTAGTCCTCTCTCACAGGGTAGGATGATATATGGCGGCTTCCATTTCCTGTGTCTGTCTCTGTGTGCCTCTGTTTATATGAGACCCAGCAAGGGGGCAGAGACTCAACCTGAGTCATGCCTCACTGCCATAGTCCAATCAAAAACCCTAAAGCAATCTTATGAAGTAATCTAATTAAAGGAACTTCAACAAAATTTAATGTAAGCAAAGGGTATCACACCCACAGGAATAGATCAGTTTAAAAACATAATCTTTCTCTTTTTGGGTTTCATTAAATAATCTTAATCTGCTACACCAATTATTGTTTTTTCTCCAAAATATAGAGCTCTATTTAAATAACAATTAGCGAATACTTGCTGTGTATAAGATACTGTGCTATATAATGTGTTATCCTATTTAATCTTCACAGGAACATTTAAGGTAAATATTATTCACATGCTACAGTTAAAATAAACCTCAGAATTAAGTGCTGATTATCAAACATCTGCAATCTATACATGGAAGGCATGGGTATTTCTTGCTATGTAGTGAGACGCTAATATATGCTAGTTATTTTGCATGCATTGTCTCATTTGATCATCAAAACAACCCATAACTCAATTGTCATTACATTCATTTCACAGATTAGGAAATTGATTTTCACAGAGTTTGAGAAACTTGCCCAAGATCACATTGCTAAAAATGGCACAGGCTCAAATAGAATCCTGATTTGTCTGATTCTGCCAAGACAATACAAGGGAAACCAGGCAAATCACCCGTAATCATAGATAGATATGCTTAGTTTAGTATTGGCAGTCTCAGGGGAAAATCAGTGATCAAAGTCATGCCTAATGGCCCAGTCCTTTCCTTTCAACAAAACCTGAGTTTATTCATTTATGGTCATTAGTTGCACATAATCATAACCAACCTGCCAGGTAAACAGCTAATTATTTTGGTTGTGTTGTAAGCAAATGAACTTTCCTGTCTGCAAAATGAAAAATGAGACCTGATCAGCAGAGAAACAATTGTTCCAGGTTTGCAAACTCCCAGGAGTCTAATGAACAATGGTTTACCGAATGAGCAATTGCAAAATAAAGAAATTACATTAATGAGCATGGTTTCTTTGAATTAGGAACAGAGAGTAATCCATTGGCTTTGATGCCTTTGCAATAACGAACTTTGGTTTTTGTGCTAGGGCTGTTGGACAGCACACAGGGAGTGTTCGTGTCTTCAGGCTAGCTCATCCATGAAGCTACAGAAGCCCCTGGCCACAGGGCACCATCACTTACCACCTCCAGGACTACGAATTCCAGAACATCCACTCTGAACCCAGCTGCCTCCCCACAGGTAACACCAGCTTCACCGAGCCGAAGGCTCTCTGTGAGCAGTTAACACATGCTTGTGCTTTGTGAATGACTGGAGCACTCAGGCGTTGTATGAACTAGTCAGAGCCGAGGCAGGGCACGCAATGGCCAAAGCACATGGGCTCTGGATGCCAGTCAGATCTGGATTTGAACCCAATCCTTTCCACTTAAGAGCTTTTGGACAAGTGGCTTAAAGTTTTTGAAGCTAAGACATCCGATCTATAAAATGGGAACAACGTTTCCTGCACCATCTCTTAGGGTCCTTGCAAGTATTAACTAAGATAACAATGAAGCACCAAGCTGTTGCACTAAACTGACGACTGCCTTTGTGTGTGTGATTGTGTGTATTTGTGTGCGCGCATCTGATTCTGACATTCAGAGAAGACAAACCAAGTTGCATAGCAGTGAGCAGCATGGCCCAGCAAAGTGATGCCCCAATAAGGACCACGTCTGTGGGCTTTGTCATTTCCCTGACATTTTTACAGGATAAGGACCTGGGGAAGCAGGACCAACCAAAGAGTAGAGGAAATACAGTTAAATGACCGTGAACAGATTCCACTTATGCTCTTGTAAATGGCTAATTCACTCCAGTTTTAGGAAAACAGAAAGTAATAAGATTAAGGAGCCAAAGCTCAAATGAAACCATAATGTCAAATCGAGTCCAGGTAAGATTTGGGTTTAGGAACGAGATCGAAATATTCCATAAAATTAAAGGAAGATGAGCAGGCTTACAAGTTGGATGCACGCACTCTTCTTACATATTTTTAAGTTTCTAGTGGGGTAATTACATGCAAAGTAACAAATTGAGAGGGTTTATAAAGGAAGTCCAGTGCTGAGCAGGAAATAAAGGCCAGGCATTTTCAGGATACACACACTAAAAGTCATACACAGCATTTACTATCAGACACTTAATAAGGGATCAGGGCTTTTATGTTTTGGCCTCAGGAGGCAAAAAGCCTTAGCCCTACTTACCTAACCCATCCCCACCTCAGCGATCTTGGTTGTAATAAACAATTAGAGAGACATATGCCCAAATTCTTATTATTTATTTTATAAGAAATAAATCTATGTAACTATGTAGGTGATTTTATACTACAAAACTAAATGACTCAAATTTTTAAACAAGCAGGTAGCTTTATTGATCATGTGATGCAATTTATTTAAGGAGTAACATTTCAGATATAGTCCATTATTAAGGAAAATTCACTGTACAAACATATTTAGGGTTGGTACAAGCATCTGTTTTAGAAATCCATATAGGTAGTAGTATGTTTAAGCTGCAGTTCAAACATAGCTTAAAGTCCAGTTATGGGAAAGTTAAAAGTATGTTTTACAATCTATATTACTCTCCCTCCAAGGACAACTATATTATTCTCAATAAATGAAATTGCTAGTGAGGAAATTAAACCAATAGTAATTGTAATACAAAACAAAAATAGCATAAATTCCACCGTAAATTCAAGGAAACATTGATGATACGTCAGTGATAAAGTTTTCTTGTCCGAGTTGTGAAAATCTCAAGTTTTATTTGTGCCTGTGCACAATGAGAGCTTTAGAACTTGCAAAGAACTGCATGTTAGTCAAACTTCTTAGAAAATAGCTGAATAGTCCTCAGGAAATTTTAACTTTTATGAGGCATACCTACATTTAGTAACCATTATTAACATATTGCATGGGGTTACTAGCAAATAACACTCGATCTTGAATTTAGAGTGTAAGTCTGTGGAATAAAACTAAGATCAGTTCTCAGCATATTAGGTAAATGCACTCATAAAGTGGGGTAGTAACAATAATAATAATAGCAACATTTGCTATATCCAGACACTGTTCTAAGTGCTTTGCATGTATTTATTAATTATCACGTAATCCTTCAAGTGGCTCAACAGTATCAGTGAAGTAGATACTAATATCACCTCATTTAAAAATAGGGAAACCAAGAGATCATACAACCTGCTATTGTGAATTCAATTGTGTCTGCCTCCCCTTCCCCCCAAAGATATGTAAGTCCTAATCCCCAGTACCTCAGAATGTGAACTTCTTTGGAAATAGGGTCGTTACTGATGGAATTAGGCAAGTTAAATTGAGGTTATATTGAAGGATTATGGGCCCTCAATCCAATTTGACTAATGTTTTTATAAGAAAGAGAGAGGAGAAATCAAGTTATGCCATAAGCCAAGGATTGCCAGCTACCACCAGAAGCCAGGAACGAGGCAAGGAGCAGATTCTTCCCTGCAGGCTTCAGAGGGAGCATAGCACTGCTGACATCTTTATTCAGAGGTTTAGCCCCCCAGAACTCCAAGCCAATCACTTTCTGTTGCTTTAAGCCCCCAGTTCACGGCACTTTTTTACAGTGGTCTTTGGAAACTAAGACATCTGCCAAGGTCACAGAGCTGGTCTGCAGGAAGCCAAAATTCAAACCCAGGCATGAACTTCTGCTCTGAATATGTGTGTTAATCACAAATGGAATGGCCCAGAAGTGACCTGGCATGAGACGTTTCTAGTTTCAAGTTCTGTCTCTTCTACTTATTTTCTGACCTTCACAAATCCAGCAACTTCTCCAGCCTCTGTTTCCACCTTTGTGAAATACCTGGCTTTTAAATAAAATAAAACACATACAATTGTTTCACTTAGAGCCAGGTACCTGGTAGGTTCCAAATAAATATTAGCTTAATCTGAATCAGAAATTGAATTTGGCAAGAAAGAAAAGTATATATCCAAATCCTTTAGTCTGTGACTTTTATATCTATCTAAATCAGAATAAATTTTTCTCATCTGTGTTTCTTGAGACATTTTATATTATGCTTTCCAATATCTTTATTTTACTAGCAACTCTTCCCTTAAATATAGAGAAGGCATTTTTCCTTATTGAACCATTTGGGGGAACTGAATAGAATTCAGTATTGAGTCACTTAAAAAGGAAAATATTGAAAGCACTGTATACTTAATTTTACATTCACCATGGGAAATCCAAGGGAAATATTTATAGATGTCTGTACGTGATTTGAATTGTATTAACTGTCATTCTGAAAGGTGGATTGTATTCATGATGTTGCCTATAGAGGCAGGAACAATATCAAAATCATCTGGGGCAGGGGTACCAAGTCCACCTAGTGGGCAAAGAATAGTCTTTTCAAAACATGGTGCTGGGAAAACTGGATCTCCATAAGCAAAAGAATGAAGGTGGATCTGAAACTCACACAATATACAAAAATCAACTCAAAATGCATGAGATCAAAGTATAAGAGCAACACTATAAAACTCCTGGAAGAAAACATAGGGACGCCTCTTTAAGACATTGTGTTAGGTAGTGATTTCTTGGACTTTACACCCAAAGAATGAACAACAAAAGAAAAATTGATAAATGGAACTTCATCAAAATTAAAAATTTTATGTATCAAAGAACATTATCATGAAAGTAAAATGACAACCCACACAATGGGAGAGATATTTGGAAACCACATATTTGATAAGGGTTTACTATCCAGATTACATAAAGAAATCTTACAACTCAGCAGCTAAAAAATAATCCAATTTAAAAATGGGCAAAATATGTGAATGGACATTCCTTCAAAGAAGATATACAAATGGCCAAAAAGCACATGAAAAGATGCTGAACAGCATTAGCCATTAGGGAAATGCAAATCAAAACCACAATGAGATACCATTTCACACCCACTGCAATGGTGACTGATTAAAAAATGGAAAATTACAAGTGCTAGAGAAGATGTGGAGAAACAGAAACACTAACTCATTGTTAGTGAGAATGTAAATGGTCCAGTCACTGTGGAAGACAGTTTGGCAATTCCTCAGAAAGTTAAGTATAGAATTACCACATGACCCAGCAGTCCCACCTCTAGGTATATACCCAAAAGAATTGAAGGCAGGGACTCAAACTGACTTTGCACACTGACGTTCATAATGGCATTATTCACAATTGCCAAAAAAAGGAGGCAACCCAAGTGTCCATCAACAAATGAATAGATAAACAAAATAAAAATACATATACACAATGGAGTGCTATCCAACTGTAAAAAGGAATGAAGTTCTGATAGATGTGAAAATATGGATGAATCTTAAAAACAGGCCATTGTATATTTTGTCATAACCTACAAAATTGTGCCTGGGCAGAGTGTAAATTATAATATAAACTGTAGTCCATGGTTAGTAGCAATGCTTCAACCTGTGTTCATCAATTGTAACAAATGTTCCACACTAATGAAGGATGTTGTTAATGTGGGAAAGTGTGGGAGGGGGAGTGAGTGGGGCATATGGGAATCCCTTATATTTTTTATGTAACATTTATGTAATCTAAAGCTTCTATAAAAAATTTTTTAAAACATTATGTTCGGTAAAATAAGCTAGGCACAAAAGGACAAATATTGCATGATCTAACTCATAAGATATAACTAGAATAAGCAAATTCATTGAGTCAGAAACTAGTATATAGTTTCCCATGGGTTAGGTTGGGGGTAGGGGATGAAGAGTTAATGCTTAATTGGTACAGAGTTTCTATTTGGGGTGATGGAAAAGTTTTGCTAATGGATGGTAAGCAACAATGTGGTTAAAGGGGGAAACTAGATTGTATGTATGTTTCTAGAATAAAAATTAAAAAAACACACATAGGATTTTACAGTGCAAACAGTGAATCCTAATGCAAATTATGGATTTTAGTCAATAGCAGAATAATAATATTATTATTTCTTTGATTGTAACAAAGGTACCCCACTAATACAAGGCTTTAGTAAAAGGGAAAACTGTGTGTGTGTGTTAAGGGGGGGTTAAGAAATCTGTATTTTCTGCATGATTTTTCTGTAAACTTACAAATTCTCTAAAATAAATAAATAAATAAACAAAACATAACACCTGGGGTCTGGCTGGCCCCTAAGGCAAAACACCAGGTGGGGATATTGATGTCAGCATCTCACTCCATGATTTACAAAACCCATCTTAACAGGGCACCCAAATACAGTGAGACTCACTGGGGCTGTTTCTCATTAACCAAGTCCCCAAAACACAAACAGATAAAAAAAAAATTCCCTTTTACTAACTGTACTTGAGAACTATAACTGCCAAGGGGTCTTAATTGTCAGCTTCCCAAAGGTCAGGAAATTCTTCCAAATAATAAACGATAGATATTAATTAATTAGTGGATATAATTAATTTAAGGCACTTAGGCATTTGGGATACAATGTTTAGCCAATAAATAGATATCATTCTCGTCCTCATGAAGTTCACAGAGTAGCGGAGGAGATAGGTGTACTTTAAACATTACTCAGTTTGAAAGTTGCATCTGTACAAATGATCGTAAAGGCATACGTGATGCAATACAATGTAAGCCTCCAACAAAGTGAAGGTGGTTAGTGACTTTGTCCTCAGCCACAAAAGCCTGGCGAACTCCTGCCCCTGCTTTCGTAGAGATGGAAGGGCCTCCTCTCACCTGGAAGAGAAAGCATCCATTGTGCATATGTGCATACATTAAGCCCGTGTTTCTATATTTTCTGCACTGGCCATCCCTCTTCTCTTGTCACCTTCCTAACTGAGATGCTCATGAAATCAATTAGGCTACCATGGAGAGTCAGACCCTCGCTGCTCCTGCTAGAGGCAGTCTGTCTGTTTAAGGGACTTTCTGCAGATAACTGAACGCATCCATCCGGGAACAGTTTCACCAGACTTCCAAATGGCACGCTTTTTTGGCTAAGTTTAGCCAGCTGTGCGCAGCTATACATGATACAGAATACAGCCTGGAGTTGGAGAAGGTT
>PVKH010018131.1:0-15219 GCA_004027955.1 Chaetophractus vellerosus | reverse complement strand
CAGGTGGCTTACCCCGCTTGCGGGTGGCTCGGCTCTGCTCTGCTTGTGGGCGGCTCTGCTCTGTTCGCGGGTGACTTGCCCTGCCCGTGGCGGCTTTTTGCCCTGCCCACAGCGGCTCTGCCCCGCCCACGGTGGCTTGCCCTCTCAAGGCGGTCTGCTCGCTCGGAGAGGCCCCGGGGAACCGAACCTGGGGCCTCCCATGTGGTGAACTGGCACCCTATCCACTGGGCTACAGCCAGCCCCCTGCATACCCTATTAATTGCTATTAATTGTTTCATATATTTAGTATCTCATTTCACCCAAACAAATGATCATTTATTTCCCTGACTTCTTAGTCCTATGTTACTTCTATTGTCAGTTGTGAAAAGAGAAAGGAAATAAGAACTCTTGGAGCTTATATCTATAGAGAGAATTTGGTATGTGGCCTGGAGTCTATCTATTGCCTACACAATAAAATGATCATGGAAAAAGGCATGGGGAGGCCACGTTATCATTTCTAGAACTTGATACAGTATCAGTAAGGACGCAGAATGAGAACACTCATGCACTCACTTTGGAAAATAGTTCGGCATCACCCAGTAAGGTTGTCTATTTAACTGTGACCCAGTAATTCCATTCCTTGGTGCAAAACCCAGGGAAATTCTTGCACTGGAAACAACCTACATAGCCATCTACATTAGAACAGATAAATCAAACTGTGGTGTATGCATACAATGTTATAGTATACAGCAAGGAAAATTAATGATCTACAGCTATATGCATCGAGTATAGATGAGTCTGAAAAAAAGTTAATGGAAAAAAGCAAGCTGCAAAAGAATGCATACAGTTACAATTCCATTTATATGAAGTATAAAACAAGGAAAACTAAACAATTTGTTGCTTAAGGATAGATATTCATGTAGTATAAACTATACAGAAAAACAAGGGAATGATTAACAGAAAAGTGATGGTAGAGGCATAAGGTGGCTTTCAAGACAGGAGTTATGTTCTATTCCTTTAGCTGGATGGCAAGTAAACGGGTGTTCATTTTATTACTAATGCTGTTATTATTTAGGATGTACAAACCTTAACCATATGCCTGTGTTATATTTGATATATTTTCACATTGAAAAGTTAAAAAAAATCACTCCCATGTACCATAACAATAGATCTCTCTAGTTCCTGATGCATTTGGTAAAATGGGATTCCAGCAATATCTGCTAGATCTTGACAAACCTTTCTTTACACTTGACATAATAAATATATTTGGAAAACATTATCATAATTACTCATATCTTTTCCATTCTCGATCAGAGTAGTAATTAAAGCAATCTCTAATAATGTCAGTAGGAACTTTAAGAATTTTCACAATGCCTTTGTCAAGTCTCATTTACAACAGTTTTTTTTTTTTTTTTTACAATTCCAAAGAGGAAAATTTGACAAGAGTTAGGGAATCACACACATACAAACAGTGACAGAAAAATGTCTGCACGTACCTCCTACCTCTGCAAACATACCTGTGAGGCCAAATTCCCACATATACCTCCGCTCCCTCATACTTCTCCCTTATGAGTCCCATGTGTTTTGTGTGGTTGATTGTGTTTTTTGAGACTTTGCTTTTTGCACTGAGGCCATGTGCTAATTAATTTTTCACAAACCACAGATCTGTTCCTGTCTCATTGTTCTCCTCAATCATCAACTTTACGAATACTGCTGGCCAGATAATGCCCTTCTCTGAGCTCCATGTTTTGTTTAGTTTCCAGGCTAGTTCTAGTATAAAAAACAAAAATACTTGTCATAGTTAGGTTCATGTGTCAACTTGGCCAGGTGAGGGTGTCCAGTTGCTTGGTCAAGCAAGCCCTGGCCTGATTGTTACTGTGAGGACATTTCCTGGGCTTTAATCATCAGTATGTTGATCGTATCTATGGCTGATTACATCTGCAATCAACTGAGACTCCCTTCAACCAGTTGAAAGCCTTAAAAAGAGAAGTGATGATTTCACCAGTCAGAAGAGAGAATTTCCATCTTTATTCATCAGAGTTCCTAGCTTGCAGCCTGCCCTATGAAATTTAGACTTGTGCATCCCCACAGTTGTGAGACAATTATTATAAAAATCTCATAGTATTTACAGATCTCTCCTGTCAGTTGTTCCCCTAGAGAACCCTGACTAATACAATCCTCAATCAAAATTCGAATTCTTAACACACTCACCCATTCAACCCTCAAAAAGGATAAGTAGTAGGGCATCTAACTTTTAAAATCATGGTATAGGTTCTTCTCAGTGTGAAAACCAAATTCCTAATCTCTATCATAAAGTACTATATGTAGTGTTATCAGGTATAGATTTACCACTGCTTTGGATCCATTAAACAATAAAATTTTGTTTCATGTATCAATCTGCCTTAAAATACCACCCTCTGTGGTTTGCAATGAATAAATGAAAATTCAAAAAGCTTTTTAGGAGAAACTGTGTGCCTGTTAAGGTTCTGTAAAGAGGAACTAAAGTGGCTAAAATAGACATTTGAATGCTTTTAAATAATGCAAAATCTGGCAGGGAGCTGATTTCTATTTAAAATTGCAAAACTATATTTTGTAAACAGTATTGTGGTTCTGTGGAGAGAATTTGGGAATTGTTCAGGCTGGAAGTCTGACTTGCATAAAAGAGATGTAAACACAGAATGGGTCCTATTATGGGAGTCTATGGATAGGTGTTAACAAAGAGCATTAGAAACAAACGCTTTATTTAATTCTAGACAAAGAAGTCCTGGCTCTCTAGTTAATGAGTTGTGAACATACTGGGTCAGTTATGATTTCCTTTTTATTAATATATTAATTAACTGTACTAAGAAGCTTAAAATGCATGACACTAAAAAGTCTTAATAGAGCAATAGGTTTTAAGGACTATGCTTCTCTATTTTACCAAGGGTATCTGCAGCAGTCCTTCATGACAAGCATTTAGTAAGTTGCTAGTATATTCTATGAAATATTGCATCAGTGCTATATACCATAAAATGGTTTTCTTCAAAGCAGGAATAATATTTTATTAAGTACAGTGCATTTTTTAGCAACTCTTCGTCCTTGAATAGAGTCCTCTAATTACAACAATGCTCTTAAGAAAAAGAAAAAATAACAGAGAACATGAATATCTGAGAACTGAGCAGTCTAAAATCCTAAGTATTAAAAAGTTATAAATTACAAATTTATTTTTTAAAGTCAAACATACAAGAAGAGAAGAGAAAAGTCTTACTCAGCTTAGCATGGATTAGGAGACAAAGGGCATGGCTAGTTTTTGGCTTTGAAAAGTGTGAACTCATTTGAAACCATATAGGTATTTTCTGTATCAGTATTAAATGAAGACAAAGTACTTACCAATTTATGCATAATCCATGACAAAAGTTTCTATAAGAAGTATTAATATGAAATAACTATAAAGTGATATAAAAGTATTAATATGAAATAACTATAAAGTGATATAAAAGGAAGAGAATGTTGGAAGGCAACATGGATATGCTATCAAAAGAATATTAAGGTCATGAAAATAATAAAACATTGGCCATTTGCCATTTGTAGTCAAAGAAGCAGAGTTGAAAGTGATTTTAACAAGTATGACACATATTCTATACTTTAAACTTGTGATCTAGAGTCAATATGATTCAATACATTTTATACTATAAGCAATGAATTCCTTCCCATAATATTCAATAATGGTTCCTATTAAGCAAAAAGCTTGATACTTAAGTACTGAGCATGTGGTGTATGCTCTACAGACACTGGATAGCTGGATGGATGGATGGATGGATGAGTAGAAGGAAGGAAGGAAGGAGGGAAGGAAAGTATTCTTGGCCTCAGAGTTCAGAATAGCTGAGAGATTATATCATGGTCTAATAATAAAACTTGAAAAGCACTTTGTTCTTTAAAGATACCATACAAAAGTAAAATGTAATTAGAAGCAAAATTTTAATAAATTTTAGCAGTGCTTCTCAAATTTAGTATGAATCAGAATCACCTGGCGGGCTTACTAATACTCAGCTTGCTGGGCTTCACTCCCAGAGATTCAGTATGTCTGAGGTAGGGCCCAAGAATGTGGATTTCTCACAAGTACCAAGGTGATTCTGATGCTAATGGTCTGGGAAACATATTCTGAAAAGCACTGAATTAGGGGCTTAATTTTCTAAAGAAAAAAAAAAAAAGCTTAGGGAAAAAACTGCATGCTGGTATTTTATCTCCTTTATTAGCAGGAACTAGACATTAAAAGAATAAAATAAGTCTTTTCAAGTGGTTTCACTGACTAGTTACTTATAGGTTACTTATTTCCCTTCTCAGAAGGAGAAAGTACAAAAATGAGTCATTGACAATAAATAAGGATGAACAACATTTATCATTTGCTTTGAGAGAATGTCTGCCTTTCAGTTACACTGTTGATTCCCTAGCTAGAGATTTCACTAAATATTACAATCACAAAAGGAGTTTACTTATGTAATATCCTAGGGCTTTAGAATTGCAATTGATCATTATTAATAAGGCATCCAGTTTTAATTTGAAATTTTTATCAAGCATCTACAGTGTCAGAGACATATTGTTTTCAAAGATAAATACAATTGCCTTTTCTAACCAGAAACTTTTCCAGATTGCTAAGCTACAATTCTTTAAAAAGCTTAAAAAAAAACATAAAACTATAGCAAGTGAAATATTCCTGAATATCAAAATATTTTCTAAACAAGAATTAAAAAAAAATAATTTTAAAAATGAAAACTAAATCTTAAATGTTTAATGAAAAAATACTTTATGATATGGGTTAATAATACAAAATCCAATGCATTCAAATCAGAATTAAGCAATATTTTCCTACTTAAAAATGAAAGCTTATTCTTATTTAAGAGATTTGATAGACTATATATTATTTAGATTTTTCCTTCCATTTTTTTAACATACTAAAGCAGCTTTTTGACTATCACATCCTAGTAGATTCATCAAATTAATCAGATAGTGACAAACGGGGAAAGAGATGGAAAACTACAATCAATCCTGTGTTATTTAGAAATACAACAAAAATTCAGATTACTCAGATTGAGAGTCTACTGATATTTTCTTAATTAAAGCATTTTTACTGGTGAGTATATTCTTACTGCTAGTAGTCCGAAAAACATGCATAAGCAACTAGAAAATAGTTTATATCAATAGCTATTTCTTAAAAGAACAACATGGCTAAGATTTTTGGGTAACAGTCATAAAAGAATAGGGTGTATTCTAAACATAAACATATTTTTATACTTATTTTTATCCTTTTGTGGCTAACTCCCATCTATATGAAGATTCACTTCATTCCTGATCTTTAAATAGGGCAAATACTCAAATAGGATAGTGATGTCAGAAATGTACTACAATGAAGAGAATTTTAGATATCCTTTAAAACTGAAGAAATTTGGAATATATATAGAAGGTATCAAAAAGAGTAAAGGGCATCCCAGAGTCCTGGGAATTGGCAGGGCTACCACAGCAAATGTCTAAAATTTTCAAGCAGACAGGCAATATGAAAGTAAGAAGGAAGCCTGTTTGAGTAGTTAGGATTGTTTCTTCAACCTAGCTCCCAGATCCCAAAATATTGGGTGTAAAGAGTTACATATTAACTCATTGATAAGAGATTTCTTCCAAATGAGTTTCAGGTGATGGAAGACATTAAAAAAAGAAGCATGTATACGCTGATACTTGGAAGATGAAATAATGAACACACATTTTCATACTCTGTCCTTCCTGAAGAAAACACTGAATATCTACCATACTCCATGACTGATAACTACAATGTCTATCTAGATTATAAGATAATGTATGGGTCCCAAACACAATTTTTGCTGAGAAAAACATGAAGGAAATATTTTCTATCCCTTAATGATATTCTCTATTTGATGAGTCATTGTCATTACACAACTTCCTTTAATTCTTTAAACATCGTTTATTTTAGTTCTTTGAACATATTTATAACAGCTGCTTTGAAGTCTGCTAAATCCAACAACTGGGCCTTCTCAGAGACAATTTCTAGTAACAGCTTTTTTTCTTCGGTATGAGTCACACTTTCGTGTTTATTTGTATGTCTCTTAATTTTTTGTTAAAAACTGGACATTTTAGATAAAAATTGTAGCATCACTGGATTTTGATCTCCTTAACCAGATTGCTATTGTAAATTTTTGTTTATTTGCTTAGTTACTTGCCTACACTGATGCTGTGGATCTTTTTGCCCTGCATTGTGCAGTTGCTGGTAACTCTTGCTCTGTTTTCGTTTTAATTCTTGTTTCTATTTTTAAACCTGGCTTCCTAGGGGTCTCCCCTGGGTCAGCAAAGCATAGTGCTCAGCAAATGATTGGTCAGAATCTATAGGTTTGTAAATCTTCCTTCTTTTGCTGATTGGATCTGTGTGTGGCTTGGAGAATACATTCAAAGTTCAGACAGTTTACAAGTCTGCCCTGGATTTTATATTTTCTGCATTCACAAGGCCTCATACTCTGCCAGGGACTAGTAGCTCACTGTGGCCCTCTTCAGTCTCTCATGAATGTATATGCAGCCTTGTGCATGCATACAACCTTCCAAGCAGATCTTTAATAAGGCCAACTTTGGCTGTCTCATTCTATGATCTTTCTTGCCTGCCCCCCAACACTATTAAGACTTCAGACTAGCTGCAATGTTGGTCTTCCCTGATTGTTTGCCATTGTGATCATTATTTTTTTGATAAGGCCCCTGCACATGGGATCTTTTCTCCATTTAAAGTCAGTCCCCTTTGGGAGCAGAGCTGCCAGTCTTCTAGCCTGCCAGCCCTGATAGAACTTCTATACTACAGAGCTGGGGGTTATAAGGTGGGGATGTGAGTCCAGGCTAAAATGCCATAGACAGTCACTGTTCTTACTGAGGTTCAGTAGAATTTCTTGATAAATGCTTCTCAATTTGTTACACGCCTCTGTTCAATGTTATGGGTTGAATAACCCAATATGACTGGTGTCACAAGAAGAGGAGAGGAAACAGAGAGAAGGCAGCCACGTGAAATTGGAAGCAGAACGAGCTAAGGAACCAGAAGCTAGGAGAGAGGCATGGAAGAGATTCTTCCTAGAGACTTCAGAGGGAGCATGAACCTTCCTAACCTTGATTTCAGATTTCTAGTTTCCAGAACTGTGAGAATAAATTTCTGTTGTTTTAAGCCATCCAGTCTACGGTACTTGGTTAAAGCAGTTCTAGAAAACTAAGATAGTCAATTTTCAGAGTACTTAATTTTTGTTATTGATAATTTTGTCCAGTTTTGTTGCTGGTTTTTGGGGAGAAGACTTGCTCCTCATTCATCCATTCAGGAAGTCTACACAAACTTTCCCTTGATACCTGTGTCAATGGATATCTCAAGAGGCGTGATTAAGCCAAGACCCTAAACTTTCTCATCTTCTGCTGATGGAATCCTCAAGGCTACCACAGGAGCAAATATGCTGAGTGTGGGCTCTCTCATCTTTGAAATGGAAAGTAGAATGGGAGTGGTCCTTATACTATCTGCGTTAGAATCACCCAACATTTCATAAAATGCAGATTTTTCAGACCTCACCCCACATGTAAGAACTGGAATCTACAGAGGGAGGAAGTGGACATCTGTAATTTTAAGAAGCAACCCAGGAGATTTCTATAAATACAAAAGTTTAAAAATCATTACTAAGACTCTTCCTTCCATTAATCCTACTCACTTCTCATTAAATTGGAATTAACACTGGTTGCAATCTCATGATTGGGGCACTATAATCTATATAATATCTAGGGAGAAGAGCTTTAAGAAAGAATAAAGGGCAAATATTCTTCTTACTCAAGTTGTGCCCTTTCTTATACCTTCTTTTTCCTCTTTGAACTGTTTCTCCTTCAAACTCACCTATAATAGACTACTTACCTTGGTGAGAACACAGGTTGCCTCTTCTTAAGGAGGCAATAACTTGGGGAACAAAGGTCACATTTATAATCTGTATAAAGGGGCAAAAGGAGGAGTCCTGATGGCTTAGACCCCGGCTTCTTGCATGCTAAACCAACAAGCTTTCTAAGAGAGCTATATGAACAAAATCGCTGTCAGCCTGGAATAAAAGGAACATGGAAGGGAGGGACTGAAGGGGAAATGTCTTCAAGAGGAAAACTAAGGAAGCTGAGATCTGGAATTAAGACATTGCATTGGGCCAAGAGAGGAACCCCACCCATGTGTACAGAGTGGGTGAGTTTGCCCCTACAGTTGAAGAAGGTGGATGTTCCCGCCCGACGTCAGGGAGAGTTTTGCTCACCCAGGGTACGGAGAGGGTGGAGCACATTCCCCAAGGATTAGGAAGACTGAGGTAGATGCCCCATAGGTACAAGAGAGGTGGGCCTGTCCCCCATGGATTAAGGATGGCCAGGTTGCCAACTCATTGCTCTGAGAGTGCTGGAGCTGTATACCAGAGTTTAAGGAGGATGTTGCCTTCACCTCACTGTACTAGGGGGGTTAAGACTCTAACCGAAAGATTGGGTAAAGGTTGGCAACCACCCCAATGTTCTTTGAGAGTGAGGTCTGGAGCTTGGTTGCCACCCAAATGCTCAATGAGGGTAGAACCAAGAAAACGGCCGTTGGGCAAGCCTGTAGAAAGGGTGGGTTCCCATAAGGCCCCAGGAAGAAGAAACCATCATCTTAAGAATGACTCTCAGACTTTGAAATCAAACAGAGTGTGCCCTGCAGGTTTACAGAAGTGTAGAGGACCCTTGATTCATGTTTCCCTCCCAAATTCTCTTAATGATAATGCAAATGTTTAACTTTTGTCTGTCCATTTGTGTACTGGAAGCAGATAAATGGTTTTGTAAGTTCCAGATGTCTACAGCAGATGGGACTTTGCCCCAAGACAAACTGTATTTTCATAAACTGATTGTGATATTATTTTGTACTTAGTATTGCTACTGAAATAAGGTTTTTTTTGAATACTGTAATGTCTTTTTGAAGTTCAGGGGGTAGAGTATAGCAGTTGAAATTGTTTATGAACATCAAAAATAGATATTGGATTATGTTTGTGAACTGGTCTGTCCCTCTGGGCATATTAGATTGGATTGGATTCAGATGTTTTACTTTTACTTGATCAAATAATGATTAAGGCTTTCATTGGGCCACATCAGTAGGACTCACAGAGAAACCGCACCATGGAGAAAGGATGTTGGAGTTTTAATGTTGGAGCCCCAGGAAGTAAACACATGGAGAGAGTAGAGCAGCTGAGCCCTGAGAGGTACAAGCTCCAGGAAGAGAGGAACCCAGGAAGCCTGAACCCTTGCAGATGTCAGCAGCCATCTTTGCTCCAACACATGGTAATAGACTTTGGTGAGGGAAGTAAGTTAAGCTTTATGGCCTGGTAACTGTAAGCTTCTACGCCAAATAAATACCCTTTATAAAAACCAACCAATTTCTAGTATTTTGCATCAGGACTGCTTTGGATGACTAATACACCAACTATCAGAAAGAACTCTACAAACAGCATCAACCAAGTTCATACCTATACTCAGGGTCACTATCGTAGGCAGAGTCTCTGTATAAAAGACCTCTTTTCAGTTCCAGTTCCTCTTCTTTCTCGGGGTCTCTCTCATCCTGAAAAATCAAAGGATTTTCATGAATTCATTTTCTCCATGTCCCTCAAATGATGCTCGTGTTTTCTGTGGGATATGCTTTCACCCTTCCAATGTAAAAGAAAAAGTAAATGCTTGGATTTCTTAGGAAAGAAACAAAATGATAGATGAGAATTTATTATCCTATTCAATAAAACCGAATATTTTTGCTAATAAGTTTTACTATAATTTTGATAATGCTTATCAAAGAGAAGGCACTCAGTAGATGTTTCTTGAATCAATGAATGAATGGGAATGACTCCTATGTCAAATGTAAGTTAGTAATATTTCACACCTTGTTTTATATGTAATCCAAAAATATTGTATTTGCATTCTGAGATGTAATTATTTGGGGCAACTGTATAGAATCAATCACTAATACACACTTATTAATCAGAAGCCAAATGCAATAACAAGTCACAAGAGGCAAAATGGAAGGCAGGTAGTTGGAATTAAAATGTGATTACTCCTACTTCTACAGGCAACCAGTTTTTAACTCTAATAGTCATAATTAAGGGCATAAGAAATAGGATTCTGAACAGAGACAGCTTTGTAAACTATATCACCCACAGTAATTGTACTCATGTGGATGGTAATTTTACCTAATTTAATAACAAATATCTTTCTCAATTCCTAGCCAAATACCCTTGTTCCTTAGCCAAATGAGAAGGAAATAAAGAGAACTGATAGTGAAGAGAACTAGTAAGCACAATTGGATAGCTATAAGGATCAGTATTAAGACAGGGCTTACTCATTGTAAGTAAGAAATCAGTTGAACACAGATTATGAAAAAGATTTTTAAAAATTTGCTGATGGCATAAAACTAGGAAGAGAGCATTCAGTTTAAAAATGTGAGCAATAAATAGTAGAGCAAATTTAAAAACCACAGAAACTGAGCATATATATTTAGAACTGCTATACTTCTAGGTCAAGTGAATCATTTTATTATTATGAAGTAATTCAGTTTATTTCCATTAATGCTTTTTTTGCCTTAGTTTTTGTACTTTGTCTATTATTAATTCAGCCACAATAGAGTCCTTTTAGTTAGCACAAAATATAAGTACTTTAATAAGTGAGAAAGACTCACAAAGGGAAGTATAAGAAATATGAAAATGTAATACATCCTCAAGCTTCAGAAATAGATCCTGATGCAAGAAGAAATGAAGGAAATAGATGTAAGTAATACTGAATTTTAAAATTCTATCCTTGGGTAAAGCCATTGAGTTCTAGATGATATAAGAAGTGATATCAGATGTAAACAAAAATCAATTTTCCTTTAATTTGCCAATATGGCAAAACAAAATTTTAGACCAGGAATAATAAAAACACAGATTAAAGTTAAGAAGTCTACATAGGAATAAAGTATACACATAAGTACCTTTATAAAAAACCTTAACCTAAATTATTCAATACAAAAAATGCATTTTGAGGACTTCCGGAAAATGGTGAATAAGAAAGACATGGGACACTCTTCTCCTTCAGAAAAATAGCTAGAGGACAGGCTGAAACAGCCTGGAAAAAGGTCTCACAGGGTTTAGGACACCAGGGGAAGGCTGGACTCCGCCCAGATGAGAAAGGGACAAAGGAGGGGAATTTCGAGGACAGAACTTTGAGTTGAAACAAGGGGCTGCTGCTGCGGCCCGGTCCCCAACATTAAAGACATTTTAGAATTCTCAGGCCTCTAGGCCTGCAGCTACAGACAAAGTGGGCTCCAGGGATCCACCACCCCAGGATTGGGGAGAGAGAGGAACACAGCCTAAGGCTGACTTAGCTTTTGACTCACAAATCTGTTCTGCAGTGTCCCTGGAGCCCTTCCAGGCTGGGTGGGGCCACACCATTGTTTGCCTAGGGAGCCAGTGAGGGGCTAAAGATAAACAACCTTCCTCCCAATCTCCTCTGCTACTAACAGGGACTGATTGTTGAGGACTCAGAGGGGAGTGGAAATATTTTGGACCCAGGAAAAGGGAGGGGGCTGCCAGAGAAAGCTGGAGAACTGTCAATGAGAAAGTTTGAATTACAAGGTTCTTGGACTCCAGGCAGGAACCTCTGTCACATCCACCCTGTCTGTGTTGCAACAAATACACTACAACCAGGGACTGAACTGAGAGCTGACAATGCGTGCCATCTGTTGACAAACCAAGGAAATGCATATGAGAAAATTAAAAATAAGTTAAGTGAGGCCTTTTCCGGCCCTTATAGCTTTCTTCCCCAAGGCCTTAGGAAGCCAGTCTGCAACCAATTACTGGGTCCAGAGCCCAGTTTTGAGCAACTAGCAGGGATAGTCTTAACAATCCAGGTTGAGCCAAGAATCAAAAAGCAGTGGTAACACAGCCTCCTGCCACTAAATCCCTACAAAAGAGAAAGAAATTGAGCATCTAAGCTACATCCTAATCAGATGCCTAGACATCAGCAAAAAATTATGAGCCACACTAAGAAAATGGAACACATGGCCCAAGAAAAGGAATATATCAAAGCCCCAGAAGAGACACAGGATTTGAGAGAACTAATTAGCGAGATGGGCACAAATTTCCAAAACCAAATTGATGAGCTGAAAGAAAATATGACTAAAGAGATAAGTGACATCAAGAAGACATTGAGCAAGTGCAAAGTAGAATTTGAAATCCTGAACAGAAATGTATCAGAGCTCATGGGAATGAAAGACACAATAGGTGAGATAAAAAACACATTAGAGGCATACAACAGTAGACTCGAAATGACAGAAGAATAAGTGATACCAAAGACAGGATAGCTAAAATTGAAGAAAGAAAAGAACAGAGAGAGAAAAGAATGGGAAAAATTGAGCAAGGGCTCAGAGAGTTGAATGACAATATGCAACGAAAGAACATACATGTCATGGGCATTCCAGAAGGAGAAGAGAAGGGAAAAGGGGCAGAAAGAGTATTTGAGGAAAAAATAGCGGAAAACTTCCCAACTCTCACGAAAGAAATGAACTTACATGTCCAAGAAGTGCACTGTACCCCAATCAGAATAAATCCGAATAGACCTACTCCAAGACACAGACCACTCAGAATGTGAAATGTCAAAGATAAAGAGAAAATTCTCAGAGCAGCAAGGGAGAAGCAAACCATCACATAAAAGGGACATCCAGTAAGACTTAGTGCAGATTTCTCTTCAGAAACCATGGAGGCGAGAAGACAGCGGTATGATACAATTAGGATACTGAATGAGAAAAACTGCCAGCTGATAATTCTTTATCCAGCAAAATTGTCCTTCAAATATGATGGTGAGTATAAAATATTCACAAACAAAACTAAGAGAGTTTGCAAAAAGGGATCCACCTTTGCAGGAAACATTAAAAGAAGCCTTAGAACCTGAAATAAAAAGACAGGAAAGAGAGGCCTGGAGAAGAGTATGGAAGAGAGAATAGAGACAGGATAATCAAAAGAGTAAAAAGACAAGTATATGATATGACATAAGAAAACCAAAGAATAAAATGGTGGAAGTAAATAATACATTTACAGTAATATCATTGAATGTGAATGGATTAACTCCCCAATCAAAAGATACAGGCTGACACAATGGATAAAAAAACATGAGCCATCCATATGTTTGTTACAAGAAACTCACCTTAGACCCAGGGATACAAACTGGCTAAAAGTGAAAGGTTGGAAAAAGATACTCCATGCAAATAGTAACCAAAAAAAGAACAGAGGTAGCTATACTAATATTGGACAAAACAGACTTTAAATGAAAAAAAAAGTTGTAAGAAATACAGAAGACCATTACATCTTAATAAAAGGGACAATCCACCAGGAAGATATAACAGTCATAAATATCTATGTACCTAACCAGAGTGCCCCAAAATACAAGAGATAAACTCTGGCAAAAGTAAAGGGAGAAAGACATCTCTACTATAATCATTGGAGACTTCAACACCGCACTCATATTAGAACAAATAGAAAGAAGATCAACAAGGAAACAGAGAACTTGAACAATATGATAAACGAGTTAGACCTAACAGACATATACAGAATACTGCATCCAAACTCAGTGGGTTATACATTCTTCTCAAGTGCCCATGGATCTTTCTCCAGGATACACCACATGTTAGGGCACAATGCAGCTCTCAATAAATATAAAAAGACTGAAATTATACAAAGCACCTTCTCAGATCATAATGGGATGAAACCGGTAATCAATAATAGACGGAACAAGTAAATTCACAAATGTGTGGAGGCTAAACAACACACTCCTAAATAATCAGTGGGTAAAAGAAGAAATTACAAGTGAAATCAGTAAATATATTGAAACAAATGAAAACGAAAACACAACTTATCAAAACTTATGGGATACAGTGAAGGCAGTATTGAGGGGGAAATCTATAGCACTAAGTGCCTATATTAAAAAAGAATAAAGAACTAAACTCAAAGATTTAACTGAACTAGAGAAACTAGAAAAAGAACAGCAAACCAATCCCAAAGGAAGCAAAGGGAAGAAATAATAAAGATTAGAGCATAAATAAATGAAAGCGAGAACACAAAAACAATAGAGAATACTAATAAAACCAAAAGTTGGTTCTTTGAGAAGATCAATAAAATTGACAAACCCCTCGCTAGACTAACAAAGAGAAAAAGAAGATGCAAATAAATACAATCAGAAATGAAAGGGGATATGTTACGGCTGACCCCAGAGAAATAAAAAGTATCATAAGAGGATATTATGAGAAACTGTAAGCCAACAAACTAGACAACCTAGATAAAATGGACAAATTCCTAGAAATATACAAACAACCTACACTGACACTACAAGAAATACAAGAACTTAACAAACCAATCACATGTAAAGAGATTGAACCTGTCTTCAAACATCTCTCAGCAAAGAAAAGTCCAGGACCAGATGGCTTCACAGGTGAATTCTACCAAGCATTTCGAAAAGAATTAACACCAATCCTGTTTAAATCTCTTCCAAAAAAATTGAAGGGGAAGGAAAATTACCCAACACATTTTCTGAAGCCAAAATCACCCAAATACCAAAGCCAGATAAAGATACTACAAGAAAAGAAAATTATAGACCAATCTTTCTAATGAACATGGATGGAAACATTCTCAGCAAAATACTTACAAATCGAATCCAACAGCATATAAAAAGACTTATACATCACGACCAAGTGGGATTTATTCCTGGTATGCAAGGCTGGTTCAACGTAAGAAAAATCAATCAATGTAATACACCACATTAACAAACTGAAGGAAAAAAACCACATGATCTCAATTGATGCAGAAAAGGCATTCGACAAAATCCAGCACCCTTTTTCAATAAAAACACTTCAAAAGATAGGAATAGAAGGGAAACTCCTCAATCTGATAAAAGGCATATATGAAAAACCCACAGCCAACATTGTACTCAATGGGGAAAGGTTGAAAGCTTTCCCTCTAAGACCTGGAACAAGACAAGGATGCTGTTTTGGTCAGCCACAGAAGTGCCTTTTGAAAATATACCAAAATCGGTCAGTCTTTATAAAGGGTATTTATTTGGGGTAGAAGCTTACAGTTACCAGGCCACAAAGCATAAATTTCTTCCCATACCAAAGTCCACGTGTTGGAGCAAGATGGCTGCCGACGTCTCCAGGGTTCAGGCTTCTGGATTCCTTTGTTCCCG
>PVKH010018130.1:0-15215 GCA_004027955.1 Chaetophractus vellerosus | reverse complement strand
AAACAGCAATGAAACACAAAGAGAGCAGCAGTATGGACAGGTGAGCGACTGAGAACCCCACCTTGAGGCAGAGCAAACGTGCACACATGGTTCCCAAATTGTGTGCTGAGGCAACCGGGGGTGCCACAACAAACTCAGGGGTGCTTTAATTGGCGAGGGAAACACAGCAAGGTATGTTGGACGCTGTGTAAGCGACTACTGCTAAGTTGTTTGGGCCTAACTACTTAATAAACATATTTTTTAGTACTTTTATTTTGGTCGAGGGGCACCATGAAAAGATTACTGAGACAACCTAATGGCATGGTAAGCAGCACAACTTTGGGAATCTCTGCCATATCAGCTTTTTCCTTGGGCTCGGAGGATACACAAGAACCATAAACTACAAATACTTTTGAGCTATACCCACGCATACTCATTTCGATTTCAGAATGGTTTAACCAAGATAGAAGGTGCTTATTTAACCAAATTGTTCTGAATATGTCAGTGTAAACCCAGTCATAGTCTTTAAAATCACAATTTGTCTGCATCAGGGACTTTAATCATGGCTAACAGAGTGCCACATGTGACATCTGTGACTATTTGATATTTTATCCACAAACCGCTACATCTGTATGAGTTCCTACTCCTTCAAAGCCACCATTCTGGGAGATTCTACACCTAGTCCAGCAAGGCTGACTTTGTTTAAAAAACACCCATGGTTTTTGAGGAAATCTTCATTTGAAATTATCTTCAGAGTCTGTGACAGGATGTTTTACAAAGCTTCCATGATGGCAAAGTTTGAGCTCTGAAGGCAGATTGGTTTGACTTCTAGGAATTGCCAAACACAACTTGGCATTAAGTACGACAAACAAGTTGAGTCAACCTAACAGGAAAACACCTGGTGAGGATTTTTGATGAACACAAAACTAAACTAACCTAAGGAGTACCTCTAAAATGACAATCCACGTGTTACATGAATGGGGGAAGGAATGGATTCTGAAGCCTTTTCTGAAAGGGAAGTAGCAAAAGTATTTTAGTAGCATTATTTATATAAATATATAGTCTCTCACGATGGCTAGTTGGAAGGACAATACTCGTTGACACGTACATATATATGGTAATTGTTTTAAAATCATTCATATCACTTTTTTGTCACAACTCTTATATCAACCATATAGATATTTTTATAAATATAAAGACGATTTATAATATGGACAATTAGATGATACCAAATCAAATACATTTGGAAAAAAGAGCATGATCTCATTTTTAGAGATACACTGGTTTGCAATATATTGATAGATAAAGACAGGGCTGATTATTCAGACAGCCTATGCTGGTACAGCATTAAGTATTTTGAGTATTACCCCTGGATATGGACATCTTCTTTTCTATATATATATACATATCTGTCCATATTGATAGTTTATATATGGTTTTTTATCACAGATATTTCTTTTAATGTCAGTTGTTTAGACCATGTTCTGAAATTTGGACTTGTAATTGTGTTGTCAGTCTACTTTAGCACGTACGATACTTAACGACCATGCAGGCTTCTGCGGAGAAATGGCTTTTCAAATTTCAAATCACTATCCCAGGAACATATCTTCCCTGACAGTGCCAAAGATGTCCCCTTACGAGAGGACAGTGAAAGAAGGGGAGCTCTTGTTACTCTCTACAGCCACTTGTTACCCTATATGTGTTCAAGAGAAAGTAGTTTTAAGTCAGTTCTCTCTTTAGGAGGTTCTGAACCAGAGTTCTCAACCCTGCTGCATACCAGAATCACATGAGGAGCTTCTAAAAAATGCAGATGCCCAGGCCCACACCCTGGACCAATTAAGTGGAAATAAATCTCTGGGTGCCAGAGAGTGTTCGCAAGCTCCCAGGTGATTCCACTGTGCAGCAGGGTTGAGAAGCAGCATAGCTTCTTCTCTGTAAGTTCAGGCCTTGGGCTCTCACAGATCACAGAGGCAAACATGAGAAACACACACCTTGTTAAGAGTGTTTCAAAGTAGAAACTACACTGAGCAACAAGCAGTAAGCGGATCCAGCCGGAAAGATGGTTTACCTTTTCATATTTCACCAACAGCCATAATGGATTTTTTTTTTCCCTACTACTTTACGTTTTCATAAGATGGGCAAATAGAGCAAGGAATACAGCTGTGATTTTCCCCCACAGACTCAAAGAAAGAAGCTTCCAGATTTAGGAAAGTGGGTGGGAGAGGTATTATAACTGGGATATACCACTTTTCTAGCTGGAAAAAAATGAGGTCAGCAGGAGCTTCAAAGCAGATGAATCTGATGTTTAATCAAACAGGTATCTCTTGGAACTGGATATGATACACTTGTCCTGGCCGACCACCCTGAATTAGGGGCCAAGGTCAAAGAGGAGAACAAAGGGCAATAAAAAATAGGACTGCACTTCAAAATCTAAAAGGGGAAGGAGAGGAGGATTCAAGGGAACAAACCTCTCTATATTTGTGAAACTGAGGAAAAAAAGAAACTGTTTTCTTCACTTAATCAAAATCCTCTCTCCTTATATTTCAAGAGGGGCCTTGTGTAAACACAATGTCCAAAAGCAGTGGTTCCTTGGTTATTATAGATCAATATTTTCTCTATGGACCACTTCACTCCTTGATCCTAAACTAGGAACCCAGAGCCCCAAATCAGAGAAGCCAGGGCTATATTTAGATATGGGAAAGAACTTTTGTTGCCAAGTCAACCTGTTCCTTTAGTGGAGCTACCTGCTGCGTGCTGCTGACGAAAGATGTGGCCTGTGGAAATTTGGAAGTCTATGCCCAGGAATTAATTCAACCCTTCCCTGATGCTTCCAAATCTTGTTTCCAAAATCTTGTCAAATAAACTAGTTGTCTTCTATTGCAGCCCTTCCATTAATAATAAGGCCCCTTCGTTGAACAAAAAAGTAAAATAGCACAGAACAGTACATTAACTACAAAGGCATTCCTTGGGGCTTATATATTGTAGGAGGGACAAAAGCAGAAGGCACTGATTTTCTGCATGGTTTGACATGATATTTCCCCTCAAGACACTGACAAATGTCCTCCTTACTAAATACAGTTGTTCTCAGAAGCCACTTGGCAGGACTTGTGATTTACCAAACACACACATACGCAGGCAGGTAACTAGATAGTTATAAAATCACACTCACAAATCATAATCCATTAAAACTATACCACAAATGCCAAGAGAATCGAATGTGTGACTCCGAGCTAGGACAAAAGTGATTTTCATGTTTTGCAAAGTTGGAAAAAGAGTATGACTGGGATACTTTTCCACTTCACATAAAACACACGGTGATTACGCAGGATTGAGCCCAGCTCTGCAAGGTGGCGGTGGCCCCAGCAGCTGGAACAGACAGTTCACGAGAAGAGCTCCTTACTGATATTTTTATAATACTCTTAAAATGCACATTAAATAATTTGTCCTGAACCACAGACATGACTCAACTTAAAAAAACAAAAGCCCTATAAATATTGCCAACGCAACTTTCTCTTTTGTATCACCCTCCTTGCATAAAATGGAATCTTTTCAACCAAGCACTTAAACATAAATATTAAAATAATAAATGAGACAAAACTACAACTCTACGTACAATTTCATCACTACTGTAGCACCTTTTTACCAGGGCCAATGCATTCATTTTGCAAAGAGCAAGAGAAGTCTGAGAAGCTTAAGGACTCATACGACACATCATTAAATATTTAATCACCTTTTTAAGTCCTAAGCCTTTATCATATTTCATCCATCTAGACAGTTCATTCTATACTATAGATTCCAAGACCCCCTTTGGGGGAAAAAAAAGGGAAATGGGAGGGGGAAGAAAACCTTCTGTGAGGCAGGGTTAAATTATCTCAATGATGAGTTTCTATTGGCGCTTTAGTGAACTCACTTCACCCCATAAACCCACCAATCCACAAGAGGGTCTATCAGTTTAAGTCCATTGTTTTTTTAGTCTCCAAGAATCAGTTTTACAAAAGATGCCACATCTGTTGCTTTGGATTCGTGTAGGGTGAAAAATGGATGTTGCTGGAAAAGAAATGAAACATACATGGTATTAATATTTGACACTGAAAATATATGAGGTTAACAAATAAACAGGACTGTTTGATAAAAAGATTAAGTAGCTTTATCAGGGTTAAGTCACACTCTTCCTACTCCTTCCTAATTCAAGCACACATCTAGTGATGCAAACATTTTAAAAGATATCTCTCAGTTGCCACTCCTCCCATTCTGACATCTCCCAGTCTCCACTACAGACAACCTACTGCTTTTTTTTAAATGTAATTAGGCTATGTAAATCCCATCTATGACAAAATAGGAGGACTAGTAAAGACTTCCAAAGCTTTGACAAATATCTCTGTCCCCCAACAAAATAATTATAGAGTGGTACAATAGAAAAATAATTAGAAATTTCATAGATTTATACACTTTCATTTCTCACAATGGTACCATTGGAAACCAATTTTGTGGAACAGTAAATGAGCAAGGCAGGCCTTGCCCTTGACCTTGGAGAGCTGGTTTGGACTGAAACAGGTAATGAAGCCACTTTCTAGGCCACAGACAGCCATGAGTTATACTTAGGTAGCTCTTGATGAAGAGTTGATCCATCTGGAAAATACTGTAAATTGCCAAACTCTAGGTTTATGTAGAGAAAATTCAACTCAGAGATCACATGTTGAAAAGGGGGAAAAAACGGTCTCTACCCACCCAGCTCAGATTAAGGAAACTCAAAAACTTCAAGCCAGAGGAACAGGCTCGATACGGTTCAAGAGGCCACACGTTTCACAATGGCTCTGAAAGAAACGAGGCCGCTTTCCCTGCACCAGGTTGCTCCATTTTGTTACAGTAAGGGTCCGGCTGCCACACAGAACTTTATACCTCTAATTAAATAAGAGATGCATTAGCTCTCACAGAGGAAAGAGAACCAACCAGACAAGCCAGAAGGGGCAGTTCCTTCAGGTAGAACCTGGCCCACACGCTCCGCTCCCCACCTACCACGCCCACCTCCCTGCCTGTCTGGTGGTACTATTTTCAACGACCAGTTGCCCGGCTAAAAATGAGCATTTTTGCCTGCAGACATGTAGATGACTCACTCCGTTTCCCCTGACTTTGGGGGTTTTAGTTTACAACCTTCATGTTGCCTAGCTGTAGGTTTTCTAATTATATTTGTTTGAAACCTGACAGCACAGGGCTGGGTGAGTCAGTTCTGTGGGGAACCGAAGGCCCACCCCTGGAAGCTAGAGGAAGCAATGCAAAAGGGCAGGGAGCAAAGGCTGCAAACCCAAAAAGAAGGCAGGTGGTCACTGTCAAAAAATGGAAAGGAGCTTTTCTGCCTTGGCCCTTCGGAGGATACAGGTTGGATGTTGGCTCAGAGCCCCAGGCCCGCTCTCTTGACTGAAGCTGGAAACGCAGGGTCCTTCATCCCGAGTTCCCTGGGTGACTGAGTAATGGCAATACTTTGATTACTAACCACTTACACAGCACACTAACCAAATGCTTTAGCATCATGATTATTAGCTTTCCCACATCCTCTTGACATTTCAGGATCTTTTAATGTGCTTAAACGCTTTTTGCTATCACAACAGGGCACACCAAGCCTCAGATTGTTCTGGTGACCACTTTCAATGCCTGCCAGTCCCACCTTGCCCCCTGGTCTCCTGGTGGTGATCAGCTCACTGGATGTAGCCTGAGTCTGTGAATGAATTCAATAACCTGACCCGAAGTCTTTATTTAAAAAAAAAAAAAAAATCCTCAGCAACTTTCAGTTTATTTCCAGGCTGGGAAAATGCAGTTCGAACCAGAAGGGCAGGAGGCAGGGGAAAGCAGACAGGCATGTGAAAATGGAAAGTGTGACTCGCCTGGCTAGTGTGGGTTTTGAGGCCGTAAAAGATTGGGAGGGAACCTCGTCCCTTCTATAAGCAATGAACTAAGAATAGCGAGGACAGCGACCAAGACGAGGGCGCAGGAGGTACCACGGAAGAATCCCCAGACCACAGGCCCAGGCTAGAGGTTTCAAATGAGGAGCCAGGTATAAGAAGAGAGGACTTCATCCCCTTTTAGGTTCACTGCTGCGTGTGGAGAAGTCATGGAGGGCCATGAACATCCCGCCAGGAGCAGAGGGGCGAGCTGCAGTCAATCACCAGTGGCCGCAGATCCCAGGCACAACATCTCATCCCTCAGAGCTACAGTTTCGGTGGGTTCAAGCATCCTTGCGTAGCGCTGGAATTCAACTGAGAACGTCCCAGCATATCTGGAGAATGTGATTGCCTCGCTGAGCAGTCATTTGAATCTCCTGGTTATCATTTCTGGAGGTTGTCATCTAGAACAGGGGTCAGCAAACAATGGTCCAGGGGCCAAATCTAGCCCACCACGTGTTTTTGAAATAAAGTTGCATCAGAGCACAGCCGCACTCATTCATTTGTGCATTGAATATGGCTTCTTTCATGCATACAACAGCAGAGCTAAGTAGTTTTGAGAGTAACTATCTGGCCCTGGCCCACAAAGCCTAAAAGATTTACTATCTGGTTCTTTACAGAAAAGGTGGCTCTAGAAGAACAAATCCTATTGAGCCAAATCCCCCAATGGCAGTTTGAGAGAACAGGCCAGTGGGAGGTTCTTATAGGATGTAAAACCTCTCAGTCCAATTTAGGGAGAAAAACATTTGGGCTTTCTATAAGACGTAAACACCTGGGTTGGGGGGCCTTCATTATACTTTCACCTGGAAAATGGATTATTTTCTCCCTACCTCCTCACGAATCCATAACATCTAAACAATAGCTTCACGGCATCTGTTTTTCCCAATGCAGACCACAGGGAATTTGGACTCAGATTTTCCATTTGAAAACCTCAGTTCCACAGGAAAGCAGGGAACAGTCATGCTTTTAAAAGGAAAGTCCATTTCCAGTACCACAAAGCCTAATCCCATAAGAAGTAGGGGGAGAAGACCCACACAAGCTTAAAACATTAACATGCCAGCTGTAAAACACCAGTGCTAGAATATTTTGCAAAGGTAGGATTCAATATGCAAACTTGATAGAAGTGAACACAGCTGCCAATGAATATTAAGCTAGAGCTCAGCCTCTTTTCCTCAAGTGTGCTTCACTGGGGCTTCTGATAAAAGGCCACTTGGAAGCAAAAAGATATACTGCATTTTAAATAGCCAGAAGTATATTGAAATTTTGCTCTAAAATTAGTGACAAAATAAGGTGGCTTTAAAATAGGATTACAGCCTCCATATAATCCTACAGGAATCATTCTATGTCCATTGCACTTTATGTAAAATTAAGTTTACAATACTCTAGAGTACCTAAGCATAACAAAAAAAATAGTAGCCAGGACTAAAAGGGCCTCTGACTGGCTATTAAAAGACTAATTAGAGATGATAAATAATGGAAAAGTAATCAAGCTATAAAGTTTTGATTAGATTGTTCCCATGTGAGAGCTAAAACGGTAAGGAGCTTTCCCACAATTATGACATAAAAATTCCATATTCAGGAAGATGGTAGCACACCAAAAATTTAATACCCAGTGAATTTTTTTTTTACAAAAGTAAAGATGTATGAAATAGTTAATGTAACTGTTTCCCTTTACAAGAGAAACTTTTCTTGGTTTTGTGCAATTTTGAAAACAGTATGAAATTATTCATAGTGTTATTGCAAAACTAGAGTGATTTTATGAAAAAAAATTAGAGAGGAAATATTCAATACAAACATGTATAGTAAGCTAAAATCCTTTCAAGCATTACTCATCTCTTTTCCCTCAATTGTAGGTCTTAGTTGATAAAGTCAGCAGAATGCTAAGTCCCTTGACATTGCCTTTTTAAAGAAGACAATGAAAGCCAGAGTAGAAAGCCTTGTCTCTTCTCAGGCTCTTCCCAGGGTTCTTTTAAAAAGTCATCTAATTTAGAGAACAGTTCAGATGTAAAACTTAACAACGGAACAGAAAATCCACCTGACTGGCTGTGATGATCACCCACCCTCCTGATCAGCTTCTAGAACTCTCCCTGGCTTCACATATCCAAGCTGTATGTTTTCTACGTCTGAGCCACCTTACCACTCCATTCATGAAAAGATATCAGGAACCCATATTTCCATCATCTGCCCGGGGTTGGTCCTGAAGACTGAGCATTGCTTATGGGTGGAATGGGATGGGAACAAGCATTCAATGCCTGCTGAAACTGCTCCAGCAAGAAACGGTGTCAAAGTTTGCTCTTATCTTTTTAAAAACTGTGCATAAACATAATTCTTTCTTCCCCTACAAAAAGTAAAGCCTCACTAATTGTGACATATCTAGGGAGGAGTTAACATAAATTAGTAAATACTCTGAATTTTATAATATCCCCTACCCCAAAATGTGTTTCTCTCACATTCAACATTGACTTAGAGTTAGCAAAGTATTGACAAGTCTAGGTCTCTGTCATCTGTACTAAAGTATCATTTGTGCTTAGAACTGTAGTTAACCACAATATAAGAGAGACTGTTTTGAAACAACAACTCTGAGATCTTATTTTCAGTCTTATTTTTATAGATAGTACAAATGATAAACTGTGATTGCTGAGGTAGTGTAATTCAAGCAAATAAGGCTTTGTCTTACCTTTTTCCCCCTAAAGGGAAAACTACAAGGAGAAAGCAAAGTGATTCCTTCCAAAAAGAAAGTAGAAGCATAACCAAAAATGTTCATTCATTAATCTTAGATATTTCGTCAAAAATTGTTCAGCACATAGCACTTAAGTTTCTCTCATTACTGAATTCTCTTCAGTCATGCTTTCCTTCACTTTGTGTTAGTAAGTTGTGACTTCTACCATCTTTAAAATTTGAAAATATAAAGCATTTTACAGGCATAATTTGATCTATAGCATGTTAGATTTTCAACCTGGAAAAAAATTCTAAGAATGGTGACTTGTCCCAGGTTACCCGAAAGAAGACTATATGATGAACACAGGACTCTCAACTCTTCCTTCTCGGGTTCAATTCCTGTCACTGATGTCTCAATGAATCAGTTTTTCCAGTATAAATGTTTGACTATAATTAACTCTTACTTTACCTTCACTAGCTCTTAGTTTGGACATATTTCCACTACTGCTAATACTCACCATTAGCTCTGGGTATGTTGGCCGTTCTTTGGAATTCTTCTTCAAGCTTAAAGGAAAAAAAAGTGAACACATTAAGATCTAGAAACCATCTGTATTTTCACTAGACTAGGATTACAGAACCTGTAGAATGCTAAAAATAGCCAGTCTTAAAAATGTATTGAAAACATAGGCCTCCTATCTTGACTTGCCTCTTATGTTACACTTTTAAAAGTATGTTTTAAATCAACTCTGGGTGTACCTCAGTGGGAAAAATAGATATGTGTATGTGTGTGAGTGTATTTTCTTTCCTTCTGGCATCTTATCAATGAGATACAAACTAACTTTTCTGATCTACAGCCATTATATTTCAAAATACATATCTACTTTCCTTCAAAGCAGTTTTTAATTCCCCCATTGGCAAAGAAACCGGCAGGTTTTTCTTAGCCTTAGATATTTGTTATCTCTTCCCTATCTTCAATACCTGGTCCTTCTTGCTTCTGGTTCCCTCACATTTATTTGCTTTTAAATACTCAGTCTAAGCTGCCTGAGACAGAAGCAAATAACCCGTATAATTTCTAAAGCAATGCTACTTGTTTACAACATCTTGGCTGATGAAAGAGAAAGCACACTCAGTCAATGAGTTGGAGATAATTCTTCTTAGAAACACTTTGTGGTCATGTACTATTGTCAAGTGGCTTCTGTTCATTCAGCCATCTGTATTTTAATAGCATTTGATACCAAACACAAAAGTAATAAAATTGCAATAGGAAGAGACCAACCCCTCACCCCTGTCTTCAACCCACCCCTGCATCCACCCCCATCCTTAAAACAGAAAAAAGAAAAGATGCAATTTATTTGGAACTGGAATTCCCAGTTAAAGAATGGAGAAAAGGATGGATTCCAAAAACTATGGTTTGCAAGGCATCCTAGAGACTCTTCTGTCCATGGGGTCACAAAATCACACATGAATGGAAAGGCACTTTGCCAGGGGTTGAAGGAACCAAAATGTGACTGAATAGTAGGTTGCTGGTATTTGTGCTAATGGATTGTTTTGGGCAAACGAGACCTAATGTGTGTGACATGAGCTCTGCTCCACCCACAGGCTGGTATTCATGAGGGGTAAGGGCACAGCACCATAAGAGGGTGAAGTCATTGTGACACTGAAGAACTGTGGTTTAAAGCAAAACGAAATGAAAACACAGAGAGAGAGAGAGAGAAGCAGCTTTTGAACCAAAACAACTGAAAGCAGCCTACCAGTTTGCTCCAGGCAATGCTGTGGGTAGAAGCCAGGGAACCTGAGACAGGGTACAGGTAGATGTGAGGAGAGAAGTTTCAACCTGGAACTGAGGGCAGACCTAGGACCTAGTGACCTCAGTGCCCAGACAACCTATGAGAGAAAGTTTCATCTCAACAGAGGATAAAAATAAGAGTGGATTAGAAAGAGGAATGATCAACTGTCAAAGTCGGGTTGAGATGGGAAGGTGTGCCTGAGTGAAATGAATGAGACCTTGTAACTACCACTTACGGTTTTGCATGTTCCTATATCCTGAGACTCTGTAAGCTTCTACCAGTGGTTCTCAACCGGAGGTGACTTTGTCCCCAAGGGGACATCTGGCAACGTCTAGAGGTCTTTGGGGTTGTCACAACCAGCAGAGAGCAGAGGGTGGTACTGGCATCTAGTGGGTTGTTAAACACCCTACAGTGCACAGAACAGCTCCCCACAACAAGGAGTATCATGTGGTCCAAAGTGTCAACAGTGCTGAGGGTGAGAACCCCTGATCTACACGTGCCAGGGGTTCCCCCTTACTGCTACCTTTTATCCCCTTCTGTGGGATGGCAGTCTCTTAAGAAGTCTGTCTGGGGAGCGAATGCAGCTCAAGTGGTTGAGCGCCTGCTTCCCATGCACGAGGTCCCAGGTTTGATCCCCAGTACCTCCTAAAAACAAAACAAACAAACAAAGCCAAAAAAAGAACCCAACTGTCACTGGGGAGTGGATGTAGCTCAGCGGTTGAGCATGAGGTTCTGGGTTCAATCCCCAGTGCCTGCTTTAAAAAAAGCCTCTCTGGCTGGTTTGTCTGTATTTGGGCACATTTCCACACACACACACATACACACACACAAACCACCCCAGGAAGTGAAAGTTTTTCTTTCTAAGGTCAAAAGGTAGTTCACCTAGAAAGAAATACAGAAGAAGAAACGTGACCCAAGGAGCACAGCTGACCTGCATGCAGATCCTAATAAAACAAACAGGCTGATGTACAAAAGCTCTGAATTTCCAGCTACTGTTCAAAGCAAACCAAAAACCAGAATGTCTTCTCTATAATCAGAACAATTTAACTTGCTAAATCAGTAATGAAAAGTACAGACACAACGTTAAAGGCACATTCAGTATTCGAGTGGTTGCTTTCGGGCTTCTCTACTAAGATGGAATATTAGCCAGCCGTCAGACCCTAGCTCTGCAATGAACCCGAACCGTCCACCTGTCTACGATTAGCTTTAACTGGTCGATAACTGAACCGAGGGAATGACAGTCTGGAGGAAAAGCTTGTTTTTCAAATGTTAAAACAATGGTCTCTTACCAACCAGGGATCTTCTTGATGTTGTTGTTGATTGTGAGCTTCTACTTACTAGATAACAAAGATGACTCTCTCTTCCCTTTGGGTAGAAACTTAAATGCTTCCATTTTTTTAAGGAGAGGTGATTTTAAGTTAGGATGTCGTAGATTTTGACTTCTAGAAGAGTTTATGCTGGCCAATGGGCTATCTCTTCACTTATGGCCCCAGATCAGAAAGCTCAAAACTTATCCCAAGCACAACTGCAGAGTATTGATGGAAAACACTTAACAGGCAAACTCAGGTTGTTTATTGAATTAATATAACTGATATAACCCATTCTCCCCTTCTTTTAACTCAAGAACACTTCAAAACGTGGGCTAAGAATAGCAAAATACTCAGGATAAGGTTAGAGGGAAAAAAGCAAATGTTCCATGTTTAATAGGAAGTGCTTGAAATTCAGTATAAAATAACAACTTGGAGTTCAAAGCTACCCCAATTTCTTTTTGGATCTGAGTCAGACTTTTGAATTTTCAAGTGGCTTGTCATTTTCAAGCGTGCAATTAGCAAACTGCCCTAATTCCTCTTCCAAATGCCACAACACACGCTCCCGACCGTAGCTGACACTAAAAAACGGCTTCATGCTATCTTGAGAACTGCAAGCTTGGAGGTTGTGCTGACCAGAGGATTTCTGCCTCTTTGAATTCCCCCTGATCATTTCCAAGAAGGGCTATTTGGTATATCCACAGAATAAAAACACATTGCACCTCTGAAGCCATACATTGTCACAAGCTAAATAAATATCCAGTGCCTCTTGCTGCTATCCTTCCTGAACAAGCTGGAGATGGCATTTGCCTATTTTACACTAGTTCCTCTGAGTCGGACTGTTTCGATGTCTGGGTGAACCCCCAGCACCTTCCAATATGCTATCAGGCTGGTCAGGATAACTACCCGGGCACTGAGTCTCCTAAATAGGCCTGGAGGAAAGCAAAAAGGAAGTCAGTGGGTTTGGCACCTGGTAAATGATTTCTGGTGACTTCTTTGAGTCCTCAAGCCTGGGAAACTTGAGGAAGAGATTATGGTGAAAAGTGTAATCCTGATAAGATTCCATCTTTGAGAACCTCATTTGCTAACCCTTTTGCAGGACATGAGAGTAAGGTTTTTCTATTAGATTCTATATGACCAATCCCCAAACAAGGCATACGTGGTCAGCACCACCCACCCCAAGACCTCTTTAAAACCCCTAAGATAAGAAAGCCATGCCTGGGAAAAGGAGGAAGAAAACAGCCACTCAGTAGTGGCTGTTATTTCAAAATAAGTATGGAAAGGAAGGGTTTGTAAGAAATCATTTGTTTTTTCTCTTCAAGTTCTTAAATGCCTTTGTTTTCCTTCCTTATTTTCCTTTCAGTATAACATTTCCCTCATGCTAGTGCCAAAGAAATACAGCCGCTGGGACTCTGGGCTCTAGAGCTAACCTTGGGTGGGAGAGCTTTGGCCTGTGAGGGTCTACCACACCCACAAGCCACAAGTGACTGTCACCTGGCCAGCAGTAATCATTACTGAGAGGACAGTGGGGAGGGGCTACGCACTGATCCTGCATGCAGGTGTGATGTCACAGCCACACGTGACGTATGTAGCAGCACCGTGGTGCCTTCAAATGATCAGGCAGGATGCACCCACAGGTGGTCAAAAATGCCCCGGCAGATTGCCTAGGCTCCAAGTCCTGTGCCCTTTTTCTTCTAGTTCTACATTTAAAAATCCCAAAGACAGGTGTAGGAAATAAAAAAGATAGTTGTATTGATCTTAAAATTTGAGATTAATTTTCTTTTGTTTTTTTACTTTCCAAATCTGTGGTCCCTTCCCCGACACACCAAAAAGAGTTGGGGCTTCCTGAGAAGTCTTGAAAGATCATAGCTTGACTGTGTTACAAAAATATAGAAAATGCAGAGGTCACTCAAAATAGGGTCCTTTCATGAAGACGTGCCCCCGAAAATACAGCTGTGCGCATAGGAAAATGGAAGAACAGCTGATAAAAGGGAGCTGCACTCCCAGGCTTATCTCTCTTATCAAGAAATAGGTGTTCTTTAGAAACAAACACTTTTCCACCCCTTTCGCCCAGCGACAGATCAAACTTTGTCAAAAGTAAGACAAATGAAATAACTACATTGGTATTAGATAGAGTTGTGTATCTGGATGTTAATATATATGAAAAACAAAATAGTTTCCACAGAGATCCAAGCTAGTCATACAATTCTGAAAAATCAGTGACTTTTTTTGCATCCTAAGAACTTTTCCAACTCTGTTGGCTTCAAAATCATTTAGTGTTCTTCCTCATGGGGAAATCAAAGAAAATATAATCATGGTTTATGGCAGGCAAAAAACTACTGACCTGGAGTCTGAAATAAGAGAGCCTGTGCTCTTAAAAATTCCAACTGAAGATGACTAGGAATACTCATGAAAATCAGAATTAATGCTCCCCTACTACTTCCCAACCCCCATTCCAACAAAAACGACTCACTATTTTGCACAACTGAGATTCTAGTCTCAGAGCTACAACACTGAGAGTTTGAGAAAGAAAAGTTCATTCTTTAATGACTTCAAAGGTGAAGTGATTTGAGTTTCTTTTCTATGATCAACATTTTTAGTAAACCCCAGAAGCAAGCCAGACTGGCTTTTTGGAGTGCAAATAAGAGGACATAGGATCAACAATATTACCAGAATCAACAGAATTACCAATTCTGGAAAAACTGGAACATAGCTATGGCCAAAATTTTTTAATTAATAAACTATAGTATGTGGGACCAGATCTGAGGGAAAAAGAGAGGGAAATAGAACTCTTGAGAGGGGATCGGGTGGGGAGCCTCTGAGGAAGTCTCTATACAAAGAACCATAATACAAGTGTCTGGAACTTGCACGTATATGTGCCCACATTAAATTATAAACCAATTCTTTCTTTTTCAAGGTTTTCACTTTTTAAATATCCATAAGAAGTTTTAAAGCTCTGATTCTTTGAGGGAAATGCTTAGCAAGAGAAAAAATACTTTGGTGAAAGAAAAACGGAGTAACTGGGCAACTTTTTAATAAATGGCAGAAAAAATGAAACTTTCTGCCCAGGAAGCAGCTGATAGCATTTTCCAAGATCATATGTCCCAAACCAGGGATTCTAACTCCAGGCTATACATTAGAACGTCTTGGAGTCCATTTGAAAAAGACTGATATTAAGATCTCTCCTCAGACCAATTAAATCAGAATCTGAGTGTGGGGCCTAGGCAACAGTATTTTTGAAAACTCCCTTGTTTTATAAAAGAGCAGCCAGAGTTGAGAACCATTAGATTAAACTGATGATTCACAATGGCAGACTCAGCATTTTCAAAACTATTCAGGCAGCCTTGCTCTTACCACAGGTTTCTGAAGTACCCAGAATCTTGGGAAAAGGGACAGGCAGGAGAAGGGGAATAGAGAGGATGGTTTGAAGAGACTCTGAGAGAGAACCTTCACCATCACCATTTCCTAGGAACTACTTAGGAACTATCCAAGATGACCTGCCCCCTTTTCTACGTGACCTTTAAACATCTGAGGATAAGAAAGAAAAT
>PVKH010018129.1:0-15216 GCA_004027955.1 Chaetophractus vellerosus | reverse complement strand
TTTTTTTTTTAAGATTTATTTATTTTATTACATATCTCCCCTTCCCCCCCGCTGCGGCGACGCGCCGAGACTGATCACTGCGCAGGCGCGGCTTTCCCCGCTTGCGGGCGGCTTCTGCTTCCATTCACGGCCGGCTTTCAGTTCACGGGTGGCTGGCTGCGCTCCATTCGTGGGCGACCTGCCCTGCCCGTGGCGGCTTTTTGCCCTGTCCGTGGCAGCTTTTTGCCCTGCCCACGGCGGCTCTGGCCCGCCCATGGCGGCTTGCCATTCTCAAGGCGGTCTGCCCGCTAGGAGATGTCCCCGGGAACCGAACCCGGGGCCTCCCATGTGGTATGCCGGTGCGCTATCCACTGGGCTATTGAGCTGGCCCCTCCCATACTCTTTCAATTACAGTATTCCAGCATACCTCAGTTATAGCATATTTGTCTGTGATTTAAGTTACAAAATGCTTCTATCAAATATCATTTCATTGGATGCTCAAAGCTGCCCTTCAGATTAGATACAGGTATTGTGCCTCCCTTGTTTTGATGATGAAACTGAAACTTGGCTTACAAGAATTGCCTTTGTTTATATAACAAGTAAGCAAATATGACCCTTAACCCAGCTCTTTCAACATAACTGTCCCTACACAAAAAGTGTAAAATTTGTGCCTTATGATCACAAGTTGTATTTGTTTTATCTTTCTGAGTTTTTGGTTCTTTGTGTGTGTGTGGTAGTTTTTGTTGTTTTTGTGGTTTTTGTTTTTACTCATTTTAACTCTTGGTCTCCCTTACCATATGGCAAGGGCTTAGATTTTCATTCCATTGCCCACAGTACTCCCATTTTTTTAACACAGTAAATTCATATTGTTGGGGCTGATAGATTGTTGTCCAGGTCATTTTTATTTATCAAGCAGTTATTTCCTTAGTGTTAACATAAATGATACTAGTGAATATACCAAGAAGGTAAAAAGGGTTTTTTGGCTGATTTAACTCATTGCTATAAAGCAGCAGCTTGGACATCACTGCTGATGTACAGTCTTTTGTTTGTTCTCGAGGCTGTGCCATGTTGGTGCTCTGTTATATGCCAGCCTATCATGTATGCAATTCTTGGTTCTATTTTATATTTCTTAATTAGTGCATTATTGTGTATTCTGTGCCCTGTGTAGTAGAAGATACTTTTGGCTCTTGCTTTTGAAAACTTTTGCTTTTGTGTGACATTTCTTTTTTTTGAAGACTGCTAAGCTCCTGGGCCCTCTTTGTGTATCCATAGTCTTAGTTCTGACTCAAATGATCTAAGTTCTGACTGAAATGATCTAACTGAAATGATTTAAGACTTAGCTCTGACTGAAAATGATTAGTGCTGCCCAAATTTGGAGATCAAGATATATTAGCTTTTCTATGGTTTCTTCAAATGTATTCAGTGATGTTCCCCTCTTTTTTAGTTAATAGTTCCTGAAAAAAAGAAATTAGAACTGGATTTGTTAGCTGGTCTTTCATAGATCACAGAAGATCGTGCCATCAGTTCTAGCACAAATATAACATCATATCTAGTATCATCCTCAGCACTCAAGAAGTTTCTCTATCCTTGATCAGCAACTGCCCAAATCCATTCTAGGTAGTTGATAACATTAACTATTTTGCAAGCATAAATACAATGTGTCCTGGTTTTCACCAAGTTCTCCCATTATGCTGTGGGCATAAACCATGGGTACATTTCAGAACTTTACAAGACACTTCATGGTTCCAGAAAAAACCGTCTTGCCATCTTATGCAATAGCCGATCAGAATGATGCTCAGGGGATTTTATCTGTAAAATGTAGTCTGCTTTCTTTTTTATTCCTAAGAACATCTCTTTGATTGCAAGTAACCTTGCAGATACGAACTATCACAGTTATTAGAAAGTAATTATAATGGATTTGGATGGAAACCGTGTAAGTATCTTGCTTCTAAATGGTCCTTCCCCCTCCACTCTGGGTCTTTGTGTATATCAAAAGAATGTTCCCAAAGTGGCCATTTGTTAAACTGAACTTACGGAGAACTAGTATTTGCTTTTGGCACACAAGAAATAATCAGTAAAGACAGTGTCAAGGTAAATACTAGCATTACAGCATTATGACATTCCCCTGAGGAAAAGATACCTCAAAAGTCCTCAAATATCTCCCCTCTGCCTTTTTTCTTGAATAAGGATCTCACCTATAACAATTTTCCTATCTCCATGCCATTTATGCCGTTTCTATTTGTTCCTTTAAACCAAAGTACCTACAATGGTCAAAACAAAACAAAACAAAACAAACACACACTCACACAAAAACAAGTAATAAAAACCCTACAGAGTTAAAAAGGGTTTAGATAAGTGCAGGGTCATAGTTGTAATGATGTCGCTTCATTTCAAAGTCAGATAGAGGCACAACTATAAAAAAACACAGTACATTTTCTGAGAGGAATCTTTTTTTTCTGGGTAAAATTCACGACATCTTACTGTTGAATCATGAAATGCCTAACACTAAATTATATACCTCTTGTAGAATGCTTACGAATTGTTCAGTCAGCATTACTGTGCACAATAAAGAAAAGAGATATTTTGAAAAAATCTTCAAATGTCTTAGTAATCTTGCTGCTTTTGCATTTTCCTGTCTGGATGCAGCTGAAAGTACCTATGGCAGACAAGCCTGGTAATACAGTGAACTTCCGGAAGCTGTTACTGAACCGTTGCCAGAAGGAGTTTGAAAAAGATAAAGCAGATGATGATGTCTTTGAGAAGAAGCAGAAAGAACTTGAGGCTGCCAGTGCTGTAAGTATTTTCACAGAAAGAATACTTGAGCACTTTGATATTGTCAAGGTGAAACCTCCTGAAGCCAGTAGTATAGATAATACTACTTTAAGAGGGCCCTTTAGCCTTTTGTGTGTGTGTGTAGATAGTGTCGATGTTTAGGAGAATGCTTTATTCCTTTTATGAAGGGTTAGTGTAACATTTTAGGGCAACTCAACCCTCTAAACCAGGGGTTAAGAATCTTAGACTTGAGAGGGGTCTCTAGGTTCCAGAAATATGAAATGAATGCAAACTTTTATAGTCCATAGTTTTTGTCAGATTCTCAAAGGAGATCCCCAATCCCCAGAAAAGGTAAGGACCATGAATCAAAATGTATGTTCTTAGCATCTATTGTGCAGTACAGCTTTCATGATCATACAATTCCTTCTTAAAACAATAGCCAGAGGAGAGGACAAGGCTTCATGATGAACTGGAAGAAGCCAAGGACAAAGCCCGGCGGAGATCCATTGGTAATATCAAGTTTATTGGGGAACTCTTTAAACTCAAAATGCTGACTGAGGCCATCATGCATGACTGCGTGGTGAAGCTGCTAAAGAACCACGATGAAGAATCCCTGGAGTGCCTGTGTCGCCTACTCACTACCATTGGCAAAGACCTGGACTTTGAAAAAGCAAAGGTAAAAATTCAAAAATCTCAGAAGCCTTCAGCAGGGCTCTTTATCAGTTGCAAAAGAACTAAGATTGTCAACAGAAGAGTTCCTTTGCCCCAGTAGTCCAGGCTGTTTATTTTTCTTCTTTTGTTCATCTCATTATCAGTGTTTGACTGCAATTCTTCTTGCTCTATTTCCATTAAAGTCAGGTGAGAAAGGGTTCCAAATTAAATAAAAGCCAATTTGTAGATTGTTCAGATTATTTTTCCCTTGTTTTTATTTTGGTCTTTTATGACCATTTCACAGGTTATTTGTATACATAGCAAATTGTGAGTGGAAATAAGGAGAGAAAAGCTACCATACGCCAGGTGCTCTAGTTAATGACACATCTAACTATAACACAAGAAATAATTAAAAATATAATTCAAACATAACATGGTGCTTAAGGGGTGAGGGAACTTAGAAATGCTTCAAAGAGATAATGTCAGAAAAGTTCAATAACATCTGAATAAGCAAGTTGTATGTTTGGCTGTAACAGAAAATCCCAAATATCAGTGGCCTATACAGGATTGAAGTTTATTTCTCACTCATGTAAACAAAGTTCAGACATAAGACTTCTGAGGCTGGTCTGATGGCTCAGAGATCATCAAGAATCCAAATCCTTCCAACTTAACATTCCGCCATCCTTAGGGTATAGCCCTTGTCTTTATTGTTCTCCGCAGAGAGGGTGGGGAAAGGGGGCAAAGGACACAGCCACCTCTCTTTTAAGGAAGGTTCCATGTAGCTGCAATAGGACATTTCCATTTATATTCTGTTGGCACACACTTAGGCATGTACATGACTACAGCCAGCTGTCAGGGGGTTTGGAAAATGTAATCTTTATTTTGGGTGGTCATATGCTTAATTAAAAATTCTGCCACATGGCCTTTTGGCTGTAAGTTCTTATTTTTTGGCCATTTGAAAATTCTACATGGTAAAATTATATTTGAATTCCTTAACTAGGAATACTAATAATTTTGTCTCTTGTAGCCACGTATGGACCAGTATTTTAATCAGATGGAGAAAATTGTGAAAGAAAGGAAAACCTCATCTAGGATTCGATTCATGCTTCAGGATGTGATAGACCTAAGACTGGTAAGTAGAAAAAAATAATATAAACTTACTGCTCCAGTCTCTTCTAAGGAATTGGGTTAGGGGAAGGACTCTAGTATTTACATGGGTGAGAATTTAATACTTTTGCTTTAGAACTCTGAGAACTTGAATTGGAAAATGCTGTGTGAAAGGGCAAAAGGCCTGCCTGTTATATGTTTCTTTTTCTTACTTTAATTATGAATCCACACTGCATTTTTAAAATCAGCCATACTGAATTTAGTCATTAAAAGCTAACCCTAAACATTCAGAAAGTTCATTTCACAATGAATACATTTAACTTCCCTGAGCCTTTCTAATTTCTAAAATGGAGATGTTTCCTACCTTGTAGAACTGTTGTAAAGATTCAGCAAAATAATTATGTAAAGTGCCCAGCACATAGCTGTTGATATTAAGTTTTCTTCCCTGTTGTCTCTCCTATAGACCCTCCTCTTCTACTGCCTTTTTTCTCCCTCCTTTCTTATACCTGGTGTAGTTTTTACCACTATCTCCTTTTCTTCCCACAGGAAGTTACAAATACAGTATTCTGTATCTTTATATCATATCCCACAGGGAGTATACCTCTTCTCTGTTCTGCACCCAGGCCAGATAGCATTGATGAAGGTTCTTTTTCTTGCTAAGCCCAGATAGGATCTCAGTATTCTAATTACCAAAGCCACTACCAGCTGATCAGAATTTGCATGCCAAATTTAAACTTATTTGCCTTTTTTTCTTCCAGCTAAGGTAAATAAAAATAAAAAACTTTTCCACCTATTCCTTCAACCACTTACACTTACGTATAGTTCGGGTGGTAGCTGGGAAGGGAAGGGAGAAGTATAATTAAAATGAGATACAAATGGTTTTGTCTGTAGTAGAGAGGATTACTAAAGGGAATTGTGGTGTGACATTTGGTGTCAAGTGCCAGAATCATAATATGGGAAGAAGAAAAATGCTAGTTGTCAATATAGAACCCCTGTGAGTGTGATATCATCTGAGTAGCAATATCCCAGATTAAGGCAAGGCCAAAGAATTGTGATCCTTCTCCATTCCTCTTTCTCTCTTTTTTCAAATGTAAAAAATAATAATTAAGTACCTTTGGGCTGTCTTCTATTCAGTTCTTTGTATCCATTGTCTTTTGGAATGTTCAATATACAGTAGATCAGGCTTGATTAAGAAATATTTAATTCTTTAGCTCTAATCCCCAAATTACATAGTACCATTTACAAGACAGATGAGAAATTACCATAGTACCAAAAGTATAAATAGATGTTTTAAAAATTATTTTTACTTTTAGTTGTTACCATCTGGCTGATGACCTTATTTTCTACTTTTGTAGTGTAATTGGGTATCTCGAAGAGCAGATCAAGGCCCTAAAACTATCGAACAGATTCACAAAGAGGCTAAAATAGAAGAACAAGAGGAACAAAGGAAGGTCCAACAGCTCATGACCAAAGAGAAGAGAAGACCAGGTGAGGGGTGGTGCCTACCAGATTTTAGGGGACTTGGGAGTTTGGAGGAGAGATATTTAAAAATTCTCCATTGACATGTTGTGGCAGTTTGAAATTCTTTTGTGAATCCCAAAAAAATTATGTTCTTAAACTAATCTATTCCTGTGGATGTGGTACCCATTGATTGTATTAGATTCACTTTAGAACACTTGATTAGATTGCTTTTTATTGGACTATGTCAGTGAGGTGTGAGCCAGCACGTTGGGTCTGATCTAAATGGAGACACAGAGAAAAAGAAGCTGCTCATACCGATCTTGCCATGTGAGAGAGACTACAGGAAAACAGACAAACCCCAAGGGCTAAGGGAGGTCCTGGAATATGGAACCAGCAGAGCACAGAGGCACCAAAAGAGGCCCCTGAGGGACTGGGCCCATGGAACAGCTCAAGGCTCAGGAGATGAGCCTTGCCATATGCCTGATACTCACACCTGAACTCAGGAAGAAGTGGAGCAGCTGAGACTGAGAGGAGCCTTATGCCTGGTTGCTCACAGCTGAGCTCTGGGAGCTGGGCTCAAAGAGACGGTGAGCCTGGAGGGGAAGGCAGAGACCTAAGCAGAGATCCACTGCCATCTTTACCATGTGGCAGGACTCCAGAATCAACAGCTGACTTTGGTGAGAAAGCATCTCTGATAGTATCTTGATTTGGACATTTCACGGCCTCGAACTGCAATCTTTTACCCCAAATAAATCCCCTTTATAAAAACCAACATATTTCTGGTACTTTGCATCAGCAGCCCTTTGACAAACAAGACACATGTGAAATGGGATCAGAAAGAACCCAGAGTGGTGATTGGTAAGTGAAGCAGTTTCACCTGGAGACTTGTTATCCAGTAAAAGCAGAGAATGCAGAAACTAAACATGATTCTTTGACTACTTCAAAATCATTACTCAATAAGACTTTTTTTGTTTTGTTTTGTTTTGCTTGTTTTTTCTTTTTTCTCTTTTTTTTTTCTTTTCTACAAGACTTTATTGAGCATCTTCAATACATTCAGTATTAGTGAAGGATATCAGAAGTGGAAGATATAGTTTCTTCGCTCTAAAAGCTTACATCTTATCTGGGAAGGCAAAACTAATAATGCAGATAACATTCATCAAGCAAAATGAATGATATTATTGACTATAAAATGTATTCTTCATTAAGATTTTTAAAATTCAGAGAAGAAAAGCAATAGAAAGCTGGAAGAAATATTTTTTTCTGGAAGGGTTACTTGAACCTGGTCTTGGAGGATGGTTGGTATTTGGAAAGGGAGGAAGAATTTTAGCCATGAAACTGAAATAAACATGATACATTGTAAAAAGGAACAGACATGCCTAACTGGAACAAACTTTAAGTGTTTAGCAGAAATGGAAGAATGGGGTCAGATTAAGAACTTTGACTTGATTTGGTAGACATTAAGGAGCCATTTCTAAGTTTTTGAGCAAAGGAATAATGTCATCATGCTCATAGTATGTAAGTAAAATGATTGCTCTTCACATGATGAATTAACAGGATACAGTGAACTCTGCAGTATTGTAATTGTTGAAATCCAATGTATAAGGATGTTAAGAGTTTGGTAGCAATAAAAATAGAAAGGAAGAAACAGATAGAAGGGCTATGAGAGATGAAATAGAAGGCATTTTATACCTGAATACATAGAGATTCCATTGACAGAATTGAGGACATTGGAAAAGAAAATCTTATTCAGAAGGGAAATTATATTTTTTCTTTTGAGCCTATTTTGAAATGACTATAGGGCATCTAAATGGGAATGCTCATTAGTCCACTATGCAGTTAAGTGATCAAGGTAGAGACTGGGCCATACGGTATAATGGTTGAAGCATAGACTCAGGTGCCAAACTGGGTTTGACTTTCAGCTTTCTTACTTCCTAGCTGTATGACCTTGCACAAGTCACTTAATCTGTAAAATAGAGCTAATAATAGTACCTAGAATTTTTGTGAGGATGAAATGAGGTAATATTTGTAAAGCCTTCAGCATAGCCACTGTGACACAGTAAATACTCAATAACAATTAGCTATTTATTACAGATACAGTGGAGCTCATAGTGAAGTTGTTAGGAGAGTTTAATCCTCTAGGGAAGAAAATGTACTTTTAAATTTCATGGGACACCACACTTACCTTCCTCATTCTAGTACCTAGCACTATGCCTTTCAGGTAATGACTTTTATTTATTGTTAAACTAGATTGAGAAAGAAAAGAAAATCAAAACTTAATCCATGGAGGATGTCCTAAGATGACTAAAGGAAGAAAAGAACTCTTGGAAAAGTGGCAGATAAAGAGCAAATGAAAAGGAAGTAGAACTAGGACATAAGTGTCATCAAAATAAGAAACAAGTCTGTTCATGATCAGTAGTACCATAGTGCACAGAGAAAATCAAGATGTGTATAAGGATTAGGAAAGCTAATCAGACAGCTAATCAGACAGTTTGGTGATCATTCATTCATTCATTTAAAAAAAATTTTTGAGGGCCTATCATTTAAGACAGACAAGGTTCCTTTCCTTGTGCAACTTAAATTGTACTGTGGGGGAAAGACAATAGACAAATAGTTAAGTAAAATATATAATTTGTCATATAGAGGTGTTATTAGAGAAAAATAAAGCAAATGGGGGGTATACAAGGTGAGTAGGGATTGCAATTTTATATAGGGAGGTTGGGAAACTTCTTAAAGGTGGTATCATTTAAGCAAAGATCTAAAGCAGGTTAGAAAGTAAGCCAAATGGTTATCTGGGGAAAGAGGGTTTTAGACAAAGGAGATCCTGAAGCACCATTTCCAAGGGATATTAAGGAAGTCTGTATGGCTGGAGCTAAGGGCATGAGAGAGGAGTGGTGGAAGATGGGAACAAAGAGCCAGCAAGAAACCAGATTATTTTGAGCTCCGTAGGCCATTTGTAAGGAATCCCTTTTTTCTCTCTCAGTGAGACGGAAAGATATCAAAAGTGTTTTGAGGAGAATTGACATAATCTGATTTATACTTTACTAGGATCACACTGGCTGCTTGAGAATAAATAAGGGTGGGAGCAGGGAGACCAATAAAGAGGTTTTTATAGTAATCCAGGAAAGTGATGTTGGTGGCTTAAACCAAGCTGATAGTGTATGTAGTGATGAGAAGGGGCAAGAATCTTAATATATTGACAGATTTGGATAAGCTTTGCCAACAAATTGGGTGGGAAATGTGAAAGAAAAATGAGCCAAAGTCTTCACCCTGAGCAACTGAAACGTTGGAAAAACAGGCTGCAACAGATTGAAGTATACTGTCATTTGACACAATTAAATGAAATAAACTTTGGAATAGTTTCCCTCTGACTTCTCCTAAAGTGTTCTATTAATAACTTTAGATTTGGCCCTGCCTTTCCCAGAACTAAATCTTCTATTCATTTCTATCAGTTGGTTCCTTCTAGGTCAGTAATGTTTCATGGGAGATCCAATGTAAGCAGAGTGTTTCTGCTTAATCTCAAGTTTGTGGATATTAAAGAGTCTATCAGGGATGCTTTAACAGCTTCTTTTGTCTGTTTCCTTTGTTTTGAATAGAGTGACTGAGTTGAAAATATTTCTCACTCATTCAGTGCCAGATTGACTTGAGACAGATGCGAGACTCTGGCTTTCACTTCTTTCTCCCTGCAGGCGTTCAGAGAGTGGATGAAGGAGGGTGGAACACTGTACAAGGGGCCAAGAACAGTCGGGTACTGGACCCCTCAAAATTCCTGAAAATCACTAAGGTGAGTGTAACATTTTAAAAATAATTTAGAGCACAATATGATCAAATGGGATTTATCCAAGGAATGCAAGGTGGTTCAACATAAGAAGATCAATTTAATAAATTACATTAACAGAATTTAAGAAAAAACATATCAATTGATGCAGAAAAGGCATTTTATAAATCCAACACCCTTTCTTGATAAAAGCACACAGAAAACTAGGAATAGAAGAGAACTTCCTCAGCTTGCTAAAGGGCAATATGAAAAACCCACAGCTCACATACTCAATAAGAAAAGACTGAAAGCTTTCCCCCTAAGATCAAGAACAAGAAAAAGATGCCCGTTATCACCATTGCAATTAGATGGAAAAAAAGAAAAGGCATCCAAATTGGAAAGGAGAAGTAAAGTTATCCCTATTAATAGATGACATGATCCTATATATACAAAATCCCAAAGAATTTAAAAGAACCTGACTAGAGCTAATAAAATGAATTCAGCCAAGTGGCAGGTTGGGGTACAAGATCAAAACACAAAAATCCATGGTATTTCTATATACTAACAAAAAACAATCTGAAAAAGAAATCAAGAAAGCAGTTCCGGGCCTGGCTAGATAGCTCAGTGGATAAAGAGCACGCTGGGGTACCACATGGGAGGCCCGGGTTCGGTTCCCGGGGACCTCTCCGAGCGGGCAGACGGCCTTGAGAAAGGCAAGCTGCCGTGGGCGGGGCAGCGCCACCATGGGCAAGGCAAAAACCCTCCATGGGCAGGGCAGAGCCCCCAAGGGCAGGGCAAAGTCACCCGTGAAAAGCGGAGCTGCTGCCCACAAAACATGGAGCGGAGCCGCCCGTGAAAAACGGAATGGAGCCACCCTCGAACAGAGCGAGCCGCCCCCGCGGAGGGCCGACTCAGCACATCACCGCAAAGACGAGGGGGCGGGGGGAAGACAAGAAGCAGACATAGAAAAAACACAGAAGAATGGACACACAGCAAGAGCAAGCAGAAAGGGACGGGGGGGGATATGTAATAAATAAAAAAAAAAAAAAAAGAAAGCAGTTCCATTTCCATTAGCAACTAAAATAATCAAATATCTAGGAATAAATTTAACCAAGGATGTAAAGGACTTACACATGGAAACTACAAATCATTACTGAAAGACCTAAATAAATGGAAAGATATACTATGCTCATGGATTGGATGACTTCATTTCGTTAAAATGTCAACATTGGGAGCAGATGTGGCTCAGGCAGTTGGACGCCTGCCTCCCACATGGGAGGTCCTGGGTTTGGTTCCTGGTGCCTCCTAAAGACAAACAACAAGCAGACTTCAAGCAAAAGCAACAAGCAGACAGCGAGCAAAAACAAAAAAATGAGCAGGGAGCAGATGTGGTGTGGCTCAAGCAGTTGGGCGCCCGCCCCAGGAGGTCCCAGGTTCATTTCCCGTGCCTCCTAAAGAAAAAATGAGCAGACAATGAACAGACAATGAGCAGAGAGACGAGGGAGCCATCTCGGGGGGTGGGTGGGGGGAGAGGGAGGGAATATCAATACTACCCAAAGCAATTTAAGGATTTAACACAATCTCAATGAAAATTCCAATAGCCTTCTTCACAGAAATGGAAAAGCTAATCATCAAATTAGAAAGAACAGGTTGAAGAACTCACAGTTCTTAATTTCAGAAATTTTTACAGCAGAGCGGATGTAGCTCAAGTGGTTGAGATCTGCTTCCCACATACGAGGTCCTAGGTTCGATCTCTGGTACCTCCTAAAAACAAACAAACAAACAAAAGAAACAATTCTTGGGAAGCGGCTGTGGCTCAATTGGTTGGGCTCCTGTTTACCATATGGGAGGCCCCAGGTTCAATCCCTGGGGCCTCCGGGTGAAGGAGCTCCCGCGCAGCACAGTGAGCTCAGGGCCCGCGCAGCGTGGAGAGCTCAGAGTCTGTGCAGCTCAGAGAGCTGGTGCAACAAAAGGAAGACAAACGGGGGGGGGGGGTGTAAATAAAAATAATAAATTAATTGAAAAAAACCAGTTCTCATTGGGGAGTGAATGGTGTAGCTCAGTGGTTGAGCGCCTGCTTCCTATGTATGAAGTCCTGGGTTCAATGCAAAAAAGTTATTACAAAGCTACAATAATCAAAACAGGGTGGTGCTAACAACAAGGACAAACATCTAGAACAATGGACTAAAATTGAGAGTACAGAAATAAATGTACATGTCTGTTGTGACCAAGTGATTTTTATAAGGGTGCCAAGTACACCCAGTAGGGGAAATAGTCCTGTCAACAAATGGTGCTGGGAAAACAATGTGTGTATCTACATGCAAAAAAATGAAAGTGGATCCCTACCTCACATCATATGAAAGTAACTTAAAATGGAACAATAACATAAATAAAAGAGCTACAATTGTAAATTGTGAAATATAGGCAAATATCTTTAGGATCTTATATTAAGCAGTGGATTCTTAGACTTTACACCCAAAGCACAAGCTGCAGAGAAAAAAATCAATAAATAGGACCTCATTAAAATAAAAAAAAACTTTTGTGCATCAAAGGAATTATCAAGAAAGTGAAAGGATAGCCAAAAGAGTGGAAGAAGGTATTTGGAAACCATATATCTAATAAGTGTTTAATATACAGAATATATAAAGAATTCCTCAACACAACAACAAAAAATACAAACAATCCAATTAAAAAATAGGCCAAGAACTTGAGTATACACTTCTCCAAAGAAGATATACAAATACCAATAAGCACATGAAAAGACGCTCAACATACTAGCCATTAAGGAAATGCAAATCAAAACCACAGTGAGATACCATTTCATATCCACTAGAATGGCTATTACTGAAAAAAGAAAAACAAAAAAATAGCAATTGCTGGTGAGGATTTGGACAAGTAGAAACCTTAGTACATTGTTGGTGGGAAAGTAAAATGGCTGCTGAGGAAAACAGCTTGGCTGTACCTCAGAAAATTAAATATTGAATTATCATATGAACCAGCAATCCTACTCCTAGTTATACACCCAAAAGTATTGAAAGGAGGGACTCACATATTTGTAGACCTATGTTCATAGCAGCATTATTCACAATACCCAAAAGGTGGAAGCAACGTATGTGTCCATCAACAGATGAATGAATAAACAAAACATTGTATATACATGCAATAGGACATTATCCAGCCATAAAAAGGAATTAAGTTCAGATACATGCTACAGCATGAATGAGCCTTGAAGACATGTTGAGTGAAATAAGTTAGACACAAAGGAACAGACATTGTATGACTACACTTATATGAAATAATTAGAATATGCAAATTCATAGAGACAGAAAGTAGAGTACAGGTTACCAGGCACAGGGAGGAAGGAGAATGTAGAGTTACCCATAATGGATATACTGTTTATGGTTGAAATAATGGGAAAGTTCTGATAATGGATGGTGGTGAGGAGAATAGCACAACATTGTGAAATTTTAAGTTGCAAATATGTTTCCACAACTTGAAAAAAGATTAAGCAACAATGGCAGGTCCTTATCCTGTGAAATACCTTGGCTGGAAAATCAGTTTGTTGCTCTGATTTCCTCTGGTTTGAACATGGTGTGGACAAAAGCCAACAGTGTCCCAGGTACCTCCTAAGAATTGATGGCTTCACAAGCTCCCAGGAAGGTGCTTGGTTCTTCCACCTCCGCCACTAACTCCATGTTGCTTTCGAAACAGAAAATAAATATTCTGGAGGGAATCCAGTTTGTGTGTACCTAATTCCCAAATGGCAAAAAAGGAATCAGAGAATTATTCAGGCTGTCCCCTAAAAATTCTGAAAAAGAGAATCGGATTCCCAAAGAGGCAGAAAGCTGTGGCTTAGGAAAAAGCAAAGAGAAAAGCATGTCCTTTGCAACCTGATCACACAGATGATGATGAAAAAGATTAGAAATTTCTTATTCATCTTTGACTAATACCTCCAGTTTACTCTGATATTCTAGGATGTAAATTTGCATAAAAATATGTTTGTTCCTATTAGTTCTGTTGAAAGAGCATTTAATGTAAAATTAGGCTTAAATTTATTTTTCAAAAACAAGTAGCTATGAAAGGATTTGTAAGGTTAATATATGCTACTTAGCTTAGTATTCAATATAATGCACTATTTTATTTCCTCCTTTTACCTGATTTTTGTTATGGCTAAATACAAATCACTACATGGTATTCTAATTACAAACCTGCTGTATTTTAGATTTGCTTGGATCTTTGTACTGCAGCCATTTTTTTTTCTTTTTTTCTTTTTTAAACTTTATTTTGTACATTTAATTTAACTTTATTTTGTACATTATGTTGAGCGAAGCAAGCCAGACACAAAAGGAAAACTACTGTATGATTTCATTACTTTGAACCAAATATATTATATAATATATTGTATGATTTTTTAAAATTTTATATGCCATTTTAATTGGCATTTGATTATTGGAATGGTGCCATATTTTTGATCCTTTTATTTGACTTAAAGAAGCAGAGTTAGATTTTTGTACACCAAAAAAAATTCAGAATTAAACTGAACCTATGTAGCCTTTTTCAGAAAGGGCCTCAAAGGTATAATGTTGAAAAAATGTGGGTGAGTATCTTGTTTAGAAAAATTTAAAGGCAATTTGGCTGATAATCAAAGCTTCTTATAAAAAAAGATAAAGTACTGGCATAGAATCAGGAAGATTCCATAAAGTACATTTAAAGAGGGCAATTTTCCTAGGATATGCATTGGTTCAATATAATAAATATTACCCTTCAGGCCTATACTAAATTTGGAAATAAATCAATAAAATATGAAAGGTAAATCATGCCATAAACCTAGAGGTTTTTATATTTTTCAAAATAACCAGGGATATAATTGAAGAGGTACATATAATACTTGGAAACTTGGTACATTGCTTCCTCATCACACATTTTGCTCACTAACACCCTGTTGTAAAAATTAACTGTTTTAACCAGGAATATTTTTCTGAAATTTATTTATAATAAACCAATAGTTATTTTATACACATACTCACAAAGAGACAATAACAATTAAATGCAATACATGATCCTGGGTTGGATCTAACAATGGAGGAGAAAATGCCAAAATGAGTATTATCAGGATATATGGAAAAATTATGATAGAATAAGCTTTATATCAATGTTAAATTTCTTGAACTTGTTTACTATACTTAAGATGGTTATATAAGTGAATATTCTTGTTCTTAGGAAAAATACATGGAAGTTTTAAGTGTTCCAAGAGTGTAATATATTCAGTGTACTCGCAAATGTTTAGAAAATGGATGGATGGGGCCCGGCTAGATAGCTCAGTGGATAAAGAGCTCGCTGGGAAACCACATGGGAGGCCCTGGGTTCGGTTCCCGGGGACCTCTCCTAGCGGGCAGACCGCCTTGAGAATGGCAAGCCGCCATGGGCGGGCCGGAGCCACCGTGGGCAGGGCAAAAAGCTGCCACGGACAGGCAAAAGCCGCCACGGGCAGG
>PVKH010018128.1:0-15216 GCA_004027955.1 Chaetophractus vellerosus | reverse complement strand
GTAATGGTCATGAACCCTTCTTCCCTGTTTCATTATGAGTATGACTGTATATGTACACAAAATTAATTTCTTGTTTTCTTCCCCAACCTTTTCCCCTATCATATGAAAAGTTGTATTAATTTCATGTCATAATTTTTAAGGATGTCAAGTTTAAGAGTGAATATTGCCCGAGGTCTTGCACCATGTTCTGTGGGAAATTTATGCGTTTCCGGTTGTACTCAGGGGAGTTAAACATTGTTAGGCAGAAATATATATTTATGCTTGTATGTTATTGTCTTTACTTAGAGACTAAGTATGGTTTAGGGTAATTTGTATGGTTGCCAAGTTGACAAGGGGTGGACTGTGATGGCTAGGCTAATGTGTCAACTCGGCCAGGTAATTGTGCCCAGATGTTGGGTCCAGCAAGCCTGGGGCTAATTGCATCTGCATCAATCAGCAAGATTGGATGAAGAATGGATGACGCTGTTATCCATTCAGTTGACTGCTTATAAGGGAACTGATTTCAACATTCGGAGAGAATTTCCCAGCTCGTCGTTTGACAGCGAACTTCTCCCAGGAACTCATCCACGACCCTTCATCAGTCTTTCATCGGAGCAAACTCATCGAGGACCCTTCATCAGTCTTTCATTGGAGCCCCTGGCTTGCAGCCTGCCAGCGGAACCTGGACTTGTGTATCCCCACGGTCACGTGAGAGACTCTTATAAAATCTTATATTTTTAACAGTGATCTCGTGTTGATTCTGTTTCCTGAGAGAACCCTGACTAGAACACCTTTCATTCCCATAAGTTCTGCTATTTTTCTATGTATGCTTTCCAATTCTTCTTTTTGCTAATCCAATGTCTGCTTAATAACCTTAATCTCTTTAGTCATCTTATTGAATTTATTAAGAAGTTTTCTTTGAACATCTCTGATTAGTTTTCTCAATTCCTTTATGTCATCTGGAGGCTTATCTTGTTCCTTCAACTAGTCCATATCTTCATGTTTCTTGGTGTGGATTGTAATTTTTTTTGGTGTATTGACAACTGGATTAGTAGATATATTTATTCTAGGTGCCGTTTCTCTCTTTTGTTTAGTTCTTTCTTGCCCTTTCTCTCTTGTATGTTGTGTAGTAGAAGCCAAGGATGTAGTTGGTGTTGTCAGCTGTGGAGTCTCAAGCTACACTCATTACCCAAGGGACTGATGAAGCTTCTCCCAACTTTCTCTTTTGCCGGGGTTAGGGAAAGAACCAAAGCCATGTGTAATAATCCAAGTCACACAGGCCTAGACTTAGTTGCCCAGAGAGATTGATGAAGCTTCATGCTTCTTCCTTCCTTGTCTAGAGAAAGGATAGAGCTGCAGGTGTGGGCAGCAGTGTATGCCATGGCATCCAAGATGACTCAATTACCCTCATAGACTTCCAAATATTCAGTCTGTGCCAGCTGAATGTACCTGCAGTTACCTGGAGAGGCTGGTGTAGGACTTGCCACCCTGCTCCCTTCTAGAGGTTGGGCTGAAACTTAGGCTAGGTCTGCAGTCCAGTCTGGGTAAAAGAAGCTGGTCCTTACCTTCACTGTTTTCAGTCAGCCCAGCCTCCCTTCATGTTGGGAGCAGAGTCAAAATGGCAGGTACCAGTCCCTTTCTGACATAGGCCCAAACTCCAACTATTCCTAGGGTTCTACTCCAGCCAGCTGAACCCACCAATCAATATGAGAAGCCAGTGGCCAACTGTCTCTACCTCCCCCATTTTTGGGAAACAGAACCTCCATTTTCAGCCACAGAACAGCTCCCAAGGCAGCTTGTGCCACCAGAGTAGAATGATCACCAGTCTCTCAGTCATGGCCTGTATTTTCCTGGAGAGGCAGGTACAGGTCCTCCTAGCCTTCTCCCTCCTGGAAGTGGGCCTGTAGCTTAGGTTAGAGTTGCAGTCTGATCTGGATGGAAAGAAGCCAGTCCCTATTATCACTGTGATTTTCAGTCTGCCCCACTTCCCCTCATACCAGATGCAGAGCTAAAATAGCAGATACTAGCCTCTTTCTGCTTTGTACAGGTTCAAACTTTAGCTGTTCTTAGGATTATACTTTAGCCATCCAAGTTTACTAATGAGTATCTGAAGTTGGTGCCCAACCATCGCTTCCTCCCCCATTTTTGGGAACTGGAGCATCCAATGCCAGCCATGAAATAACTCCCAAGGTGGCTTGTGCCACCAGTGGAGGATGGGCACTCCATTGTGTGGAGTGCTCTACTCAAAAATCTTCTCTGAAAATGGGCAGTCTCCTCTTTCCATTCTTTCAAGGATATTACAGGATGACCTTATGATCTCCTGGAGTCCCCAAACAGGTGCTTTGGGTAGCTCTGGGTGATTACTAATTGTGCTGTAGCATGAGCTGACTCTAGGAGCTTTATCTTTGAGACTCCACCCACCAAGGAGTGGGGCTCAATGCCCTACAGACTTGGCCCAGTCAACACCCTAATCATAACTTAATCATGCCGAGATTAGCAGACCAGTTTACAGGCATAATCCAATATCTATTTTTGGAATTCATAACTACATCAAACTGCCAAACTGCTACACACACATCCAGTCCATCACTGTATCATATGATTCTATATACATAATATGTTTTGAGAGTATGTCAATTTCTCTACATCTCCTCTGCCACCACCTTAGCTGAAGGATCATCTCAGTCTTTAGAGTTTTGATGAATCATTCTAGATTATTTACACATTTTCATCCTTTTTCCTCTTGAACCTAATCTTAATGTAGGTACTTGTGTGATACTAATAAAACAGTAACTTGACTCATGTCACTTTTCTTTAAAAAATATATGAGTTCCCATCACACTACAAGTAAATTTTAAAATGTTTATAACAGCCTCCATATCCCAAATAATCTTGCCCCTCCTCCTTAATCCCATGAGCTTTCCCATTTTTACTGTCTTTAATGTTCACTTGGAAGCTGCCACACTGATCTCCATACATTTCTCTATGCACATTAGTTCTGATGCTGCCTGAACTTTTGCCTTTTATCATTTTCCTGAAATTCCCTATGCCCAGATAACTGCATGGGTCTTTTCTCATTCTCTTCCTCATAAGATCATCCCTTGACACCCTATTTAAAATTTCACCTGCCCTCTTCCCTCATCATTGCCACACTTGTTTTCCATAGAAGTTATCCCATCTAACATTTTCCATATTTTGCTTCTGACTTTGTTTCTTCTGTGTTTTCCTCCACAATGAAAGCTCTATGAGCACAGGTTTTTACTTAATTTGTTCAATTCAGGATCCCCAGCACTTAAAACAGTATCTCAAAAATGTATTTGAAAGGAGGAATTTTACAGATGAAGAAACTGGGACACAGAGAGATTACGGAACTTGTTCATGCTCAAGAGGTGAAAGACAAAACTCACATTTCAACTCACACAGTCTGACTTCAGAGTTCACATGCTTCAGCACCATTCTAAGATATAATGCTTTTCCTACAAAACTATATTACTCTTATTAGAAAAATGCAAAAATTGGTTTACTATATTTAGAAACAGAACAATAATAACAGGGTCATTGATAGGTATATATTCCAGAGCTGCCTAGAGCAAACAGTGTGACTTTCGCAATTCCAGCTAAATTTTATCAAAGATACAAGTATTTACAGAAAGAACATTGTAAAGGAAGGAAAGATTTAACAGGTCATGTAATTGTGCTGTGTAGAGAACTACTATAATCAAGTAAAGGTCGTCCTTGTGCTGGAAAGTTATTCATAATCAATAGTCTAAACAAAAAGAAAAGTATCAAACTTGGATTTAACAGTGCAGACTTTCAATGGCTAGGGTTTGATGGTGGCTCTTTTCATTGAGGTAATCCTGGTACCCATATTTTTTCTATGTTGTTGCTCTACTATCTCCCAAGAGGTTTTTCTTTTTTGCATGTTTGAAAAGGTTTCACATAGCACTTTGTACACATTTCATTCTGAGGGAAAAGTGATATTTGCACATTGTGAAAAGAAATCTATGTTTGTCAAGTGAAGATTTTTAGGGAAAAATTTGATTTCATGAATAGATATAGAGATGTTCAAGTTATATAATTTTCTGGTATGATCATTATAAAGACATTTTCCATTTCATCCAAATTATTAAATTTGACACAAAAGGATGTTTATAACATTTTATTACTTTTCTTTTAATATATGTGAATAACTAGAGTGTTATCTTTTCTTTCATTCCTTATTTGTCAATTTTGTGTTTTCTTTACACAGTGATTGCTCTAGGGATCTTTGCTTTTGAGTACTAAAGATTCAATTTACCTTTCTCAATATTTCCACTTTTATCAAATATTTTATTTTTATATATGTCTCAAGCAATGCAATGCATCAATGAATATTCAGTTTAGTAAAATAAAGCAATTACATTTTTAAAAATCTAATATTTGATATATTTATCTTTAATTTTACATTTTTACATTATTATTTCTTTGAGTAAACCCAATTTTTCTTCTATTATCATACTACTTCTGACTGGTAAATTTTTGAAGCACAAGTTTTGTTCACTGTGAATTATTTTTATTTGTGTGTGAGTGCTTATATTCCTTGAAAAAGGTGTTTATTTTTTAATATTTGAAATTTGTTTCAGTGAGTATTGAATACTGCAAAAGCAGCTATTGTCTTTCAATATTTTAAACATGTCTTTCCATTTTGTTCTGGCTAGGATAATTTTTGATGACATATGGTTTAAGTCTCCTGATTATCTTTTATATGTGATATGAACTATACTCTGACTGTCTTCATAAATTACTAGTTATCTTTTTTTTGTTCAGTGATGAGACCAAGATGTGTTTTATATGTAAACTTGATTTGTTATTTCAATTTAACCTTCCTGGAGTCCTTTAAAATTCATGGACATTAAGTTTAATAACCTTCTCTATTTTCTGAAAAGTTTAGGTTAATTTCACTTTAATTGTTTTTTTTTTCTTATGCAGTCCTATTTTGGTTGTAGTACACTAACTTTATGTATAATATACTGTTTAGTATTGTACCAAAACTCTTGGATACTTTTTTCCATGCACTTTTTTCTTTGATATTTTTACTATTTGGTTAATTCTTATTGGATTATCATCATGTTCACTGATTCTTTCCCCTTCTTTATTGATGATACTGTTGTTGTAATTTTTTTGTTTCTTATGTTATGTGTGTTGTGTTTTGTAAAAGGCCTATTTTAAACATTTTATTGGATTCTATCTTATAGATTAAATCCCTGTGATGCAATTCTTTATGTATCTGTGGATGGTATCTATATTTCCCATTAAATATTTTGACCTAGTTGTTGTCAATGCTCTTTATTGATAGATCACTAGAACCTCTTTTCTTTAACAGTGTGGATTTACTTCCCATTGCAGTGAGGAAAAATACATGCCATGGGATAATGTGCAGTTTTTATGTAAGAGAATTTTAGAAAAAGCCTATTATAACATGTAGACTCTAGTTGGGAAATTAGGGAAAGAGCATAAGGAAGCTGATGTTTGTTTTTCAGTTGGATACTGTAACCATTTGATGTAATTATGAATTCCAAAAATTGATATTGAATCATCCTTGTAAACTGATCTGTTCATTTGGGCATGATTAAGTTATGATTAGGGCATTGATGGGGCCATGTCAGTAGGGTGTTGAGCCCCACCACTTGGTGTGTGGGGGAATTGAATATAAAAGGCAAGGCAGTGGAGCCAGCTGTGGCTCAATTAGTTGGGCTCTGGTTTACCAGGTTCAGTTCCCAGGGCCTCCTGGTGAAGGCAAGCTGCCACCCAGTGAGCTGACACAGCAGGGGGAGACAAGCAGACACAAAAAATGCAAAGCAAATGAAGACAGTGAACACAAGCAACAAGGGGGGGATATATAAATAAAAATAAATCTTTTTAAAAAGGCAAGGCAAAGGCCAGAGGGAGCAGATTTGAGAAGCAGATTTTTGAGAAGCAGTTCTGATGTTGCAGAGGATGCCCCAGGTGAAGAGAAGTGAACTTTTCACTGGATAGTCTACAGCTGACCTTGTGGAGGAATTGCTAAGCCTGGAGAGAAACACAGCCCTGGGAAGAGAGGAACCCAGAAGTCTGAATCCTGGCAAATGCCAGCAAGCAAGATATGGCAATGGACTTTGGTGAGGGAAGAAACTTATGCTTTGTGGCCTGGTAACTGTATGCTTCTGACAAAAATAAATATCCTTTATGAAAACCAACCAATTATTGGTATATTGCAAAGGCACCCCTTTGGCTGACTAATACAGATACTATCAGAAAGCAGATACGATTCCATAACTGGGTATCTCAATATATTTTTTCTATCAGTAGACAGACTAAAGTAAAGTCAAAGGTATAATTGATATATTAATAGCAATCCCTCCTTTAGCAAGAAAAAAAGAGGAAGAATTTGTTTTTTGTGGGTTGCCCAGTAACCTTGTCTGAAGTTCTCCCTTACTTGTCTCTGTATTTCTCACAAGCACTTGGTAGAGCTCTGCAGAAAGATATTGAGAATTAATACAAACTTCTTGATTCTAGAGCTCATTTATTTTCCAATTGGCACTGTAACCCACACTTGACTTTAACAATTTGGTGACAATTTATATATTCTCCCTATCTGTTTGTATAGTGGCCACATCCTTCTTTCACCTACACCAAATGTGATATAGTTCACTTGTCCCATCTCCCATTTGATGGGTTTATCTGTCTTTGGTATTAAATTTCTTAGCTGTTTTCAGCCTCATCTTTCTGGTGGGTTTGTGAAAAGGTATGGTATTTAAGATTATTGGATTTTGAAAATTGTCAGGCTTGATGAAATATTCTTTGCAGATTTCTACATCCTAAGAGTAGTGGGAGTCCTATTTTTCTTTTTAAATCTCATTTACTGCTGTGGGTTCATGTACTTACTATCTGGATAATTCCACACTTTCCAGTGCAATATCTATCAGGATGTCTAATATTGTTCATTGAAAATGTAATGGAACCTCAGAAGCAGTGTAGAAATATCACATCCATTGACTTACAATCTTATTTTCCTTTCCCTCCTCCTTCATCTTCCACTTCTTCTAATAATAACAATTATTATTACATAGGTTCAGGGACATTTATGAATTCATAGTTGTTGGAGTGATAGTATGTTTATTATTACTCCTACTTTCAGTGCCTTCTATATTGATCACAGGCTTTAAAACTGCAAATTCTACATGTATAAACTTTTAAAATGATTTTTCAAAAACTGTGGAAACTTATTTTCTAATACTGTACTTCTTACCTAGATTCCTTTTCCACAGATATTCCCACCATAGACAGTGTTACACCCTTTACTACTTCATATGACATTTTCTGGAGTCCTGTTAATGTTCTCAGCAAAGTTTAATGATCAATCTGTTGTTTGTGTCTATATATTAATGTTCTTAAAAACAGGTCAAGTTTAGTTTTGAAACCTGGTATCATTCTTAAGAGGTGTGTGAATTTCATCAGAGTCCTTAAAGTTGATGTGCATCTGTTTCTTCAAGTGTGATTATAGGTAATAATAGAAAAACCTCACAGAGATGTTATGAGGCTAAGTGACTTAGTATATGTAATGTATTTATATAATGTCCCATAAATACAAAGCTGCATATATATGCTAACAATTGCTACTAAGTATTTCTAATTCTGTGACTCACCACTGATTTAAAATATTGTATCAGAATAATTTGTTCCAGGTATGATGTTATGCCCTGGGGATACGATTATGTCACTTACCATACAATACATGAGTTTATGCAAATAACACAATCAGTGCAGTGTTAGAGCTAGATTTTATCCAAATATTCACAATAACAAAAATTAAATGACATTGTCAAATGATCCATAGGTGCAGGGGCATTTATGAATTCATGGTTGTTGGAAAGTTAATTGAGTTCAAATATGAACAGGAAAAAGTTATTAACTTGAGAGTTAAATAAACCCTTATTTCATGTTATCTTAAATAGAAAAAAATCATGGGAGACTGCTAATCTCACCATTTAGAGCTTACTTTTAGGGAAAGAATGTGCAGAATTACCTTGACATCTATTTTTAGCTTGTATGTTGGATGAACAATTGGCCATTTTTTAAGGCATAAGTGAATTCATCCTTGTTCTTAGTGCTCAACTTTTCCTTTCTCATGTAAAGATTATATTTATTAATTTGAAAGAAAAATTAAACCATTTAAGCAAGGGGCCAACTTGATTGAAAATGTAACTAACTATTTGAAAATTTTATTTGAATAGCAGAAGTCTTAAAAATTATATTGCAAACCATTTAATTATTATAGGAGATGGATACATAGAAATATTTTTTCAAGTATTTTTTATCCTTTATTCCAGAAAATTCATCTCACAAGATCATAGTCAATAAAGCAAATTTTTAAATGTTGTGGCTTTAGGAATTTGAAATTGTTTATGACACATCTTCTCCACACTATAGTCAGATTTCTGTATTTGAAAATTCATTTGTGTTGTTTTAAGAGGAAATTTGAGTATGTATTTAAACTATATTTTGCTATCAATAGCTTAAAACCAGATTACATAATGGATTAGAAACTGAGGTCCAAAATTTTTTATTGAATCACAAACACACATTTAAGAATTAACTCTTTGATTACTTTGCTGTGATGGGAATGAGTTGATGGAATCATAAGACAAACATCTCTGCTAGGAAAATAGTTAATTTCATTGAAAAAGAATGAGCTGAACTCTTAAGGTTTCATCAAACAAATGGAAGGTTGTTTATCATATGTAGACAATGAAGGCAGCAATAGGACATAAAAAAGGACCTTACATCATAGGAACCCCTAATAACAGCCTAGTTTTTAAGATCCTATACCATCTGTACATAGTGCCAGGTTTTAAGTTTTTTATGCTTTCCCTTTATTCATTTTTCACATCATTAATTATATACTCAATAAATATTATCATATGATAACAATATATTTTGGTAGTTTCAGTATATTTCTACTCAATTCCTGTGATGGGACCACTGGAAGGTAAAAATGGAATAAAAATTCATGGTGGTGACCCAAACATTGAAAAAGACTTCTCCAGAGGATGGATCTGAGTGTGTGAGTACACAGGAAGCAAGTGAATAGCTTTCTGGAGGCCTTTCAAAGGATTCCAAAATATGAATTAACTTCATAATGAAAGCTGAATGTAGAGTAAACAATATGAGATAATTAGCCATCCAATCCTGAGGACATGCCCTCTAATTATAATTATTGAAAATTAAATTGCACAAAGAATAACAATATCAATATTTTTATTAATGATTATTTCATATGGATCAGTTCTGGCATAGTCATAGGCATAGAGCTGACACAATTTACATATATAATATGCTGCATCAGAGTGCTGACTTTTTTCTTTGTAAATATTCTAGGTTATGTTATGCTAAATTTTCAACTACTCATTTTTGTTGCATCATATTAAAGTTCACAAAGACAAATGAGTACTGTGATTTTAACATCCAAAAATGTTACAGAAGAATGTACACACTTGAGTGCTAAAACTAAATATAGTATAATATGTATGAAATGTCTTTCCTTAATGATCATAATTATAAATGGGCATAGTCACATTCAAATCACAAGAATTTGCTAAATTTAAATGAGAAAATTGTGAAAATTATTTAACTTAAAATGTTTCCAGATGACTTAAAAAAAGATCAGTTTGACTTACATTTTAACTTGTCTAACAGGGCTTTCTTTTCACACTAAATTATTTTGTACATATTCTTGACAATGATCCCTTTCTGTTAGTCCTTCAGGAGCAGTGATGAAAGAGCAGCAGAAGGTGTTCTGGAGTTAGGTGCACCTTGTGGGCCATCAAAAATGGTACAAGACCTGTATTCCAGTCCCTTTTCTTCAAATACACATCAACAAATTGCACATTTATGGCCCTTGCAGCTTCTTGTACTACTATTGTCATTTAATTTTTAACTTAATGACAATATACAGAGTTTCTCTATGTATATTTTCACTATTCCAGCAAAGCCCTTTGTGGGAATTTCAAAATATGTTTCTGTGAATAAGAAATCATGATCATTTCATTAATATATTATAGTCACTAAAATGACCATGAATTTAATATCATCTAATAATCACTAATGAAACTGTTTCTAAAAGTTACTGCTAAAAGGATTAAATCATGATATTAAATCACAAAATAGTGCTTGATTTTTGCTATTTTCCCCTATGCCATCAGATTGCTTCTCATTCAGTGCAGTGTGAAGAACCAACAATGAATGACAAAACAAAACAAAAAGCAATACTAGAGTGGCATATCTATATTATCTGAAAGTCTTAGTGATTGAACACAATTAAATCCAGTAGCCACCATATATGAAACTAAGATTTCAGTGTTGTAACATTTGTTTTCATTTCACCATGTCATAAATCAAAATGTTTGACCCATATTTAGTTAATTGGCCACTATATTTTCCAAGGTTTATAGGAGTGAAGCAGTTGCCATGCATTATGCCATGCTGCATTCAGTAACATATCAATGATTTATATTTATGATATGAAATTCCACAAGATATTCTCATAGTGAAATGTTCATATATCAAGAAGAGACCGAGAAAATCTGCTTAAAATCATTGTAATGAGTAGAAAGCTCATAGCTTTATTTTCACCAAAAGACACACATACTGATTTTTTAAATATATGGAAAAAATGGGCTCATGAATATAAGGTAAGGAAGAAAAATTCAGTTGATGCTTGGATAATTCTACAGTGAATATATAGTTTTAAACTAAATTCTCATTCTGAGTAAATTCAGACTTCACCCATGTTTCTTAAACACATACACACACATAAACAAAATGTATAATAATTTCTAATGTAGTCAGAATAGTTCAAAAGGTATCAATTAATAATATCAATACATAATATATTTTTGTGATACAATATATATATATGTTGCAAAAATTCCCTGCTTTTCTTTCTTCCCTCTTTCCCCACCTATTCTCTCCCATTCCTCTTTCTCTCTCCCTCTTCCTCTCTTTCTTTACCTCTTCCTTATCTATATTTTATAGGCATGCATAAAATGTATTTTTAAATGTTTGCTGCAGAGGGTCAAGGAAGAAATAGTAATTAGGAAGATAGCAAGAAGCATGGTGAAAGAAATAAAAATATCTGCATTGAGTAATGAATTGACTTAAAACTAGAATCTAAATATTTCCTTTTTAAGTTGTATATGTGTTTTTATATTATACTGCATATATACTAAATTATCAAAATATTGTGGTTAAACCCAATGAAGCACAATATTGTATTTATGAGTATATTAGTCAGGGTTCTTTTGGAAAACAGAATGAACAGGAGATATTTGTCAATAAATATGAGATTGTATGTGTCTCTCACATGACTGTGGGGATGTAAAAGTCTAGGTTCCTCAGGCAGGCTGCAAAACAGGGGCTCTGATGAAAGTCCAATGAAGGTCCTCGGTGAGTTTCTGGGAGAAGTTGTCTGTCCAAAGACAAGCTGGGAAATTCTCTCTGTACTTTGAAAACACTTTCCCTTTTAAAGTATCCAACTGATTGCATAAAAGTCTCACCCATTGCTGACAGAAATCTCCCTGATTGATGCAGATTTAATCAACCATCCACTCACTAAAATCACTGGTGACCAAAGTCTATAAATGTTTTTATATTACAATTAGCTCAATGCTTACTAGACACAATTACCTGGACAAGTTGGCATATTAGTCTAACTATCACAATGAGAAATCAAAAACTTCATCTCTATCACCACATTCTGTTTCTGAATATTGTAAAAAAATAACAGTACTATATTTTATTTCAACTGTCCTGTTTTGACAATGTAATATTCTGACATCTCTTGGCATCTCTGATCTTGTTTTTAAAGGGAGATGCTGGTTTTCAAATGAAGGTGTATCTGATACTAATAAGTTCCCACTAAAGAAATTCTCTACAACATTTTAAGTATCTGGATATATTATAGAAAAAAGTTGTCTGTAACTTAACCATCTGCTTCAAACAGGTAGTTCTGTTAACTAGTATTTAATTACTATTTAAATGGTCATGTTTATGTGTAGCTGAATTCACTTTAAGAAGAGATAGAAGCCAGAAAGAAAAAAAAGAGAACCTGAAAAATTTTTGGGGGGGCTGGGGAGGTACTGGGGATTGAATCCTGGACCTTCTCCCAATATCTCATTCTATAAGTCCTCTGTCTTAAGGCTGGGTGCCTGACAACCCACTGATCATTCTCTGGATCCCTTCTCTTAGGAAATCAAACCACAGATCTAGTATACGTGAGGCAGGCATTTCTCCACTGAGCTACACCCACTCCACCTGAATTCTTTTAAAAGATGATTAATCTGAAAGGCTCAAATAAAATCATTTCCTTAACTCATATAGTCAGAAAATAAAGTAGCAGATGACCATGAACATAGTTATACAAATACCAAGATTATGAAGAAGGAAAGCTATGATAGCAGCTACTACATATTATTGAGGTGATTTTTTGAACAACTTTTATAATGTACATAGTAACATTCACACTAAATAATTCAGTGCAGATGGGGAAACTAATGCCCTTTGGACATTAACTTGGCCAAAGCCACACTGTTAGTCACTAGCAGAAAAATGATTCAAGCCAAGATTTCTGTGATTCCACACTCTAAGCTATTTTCATGCTATCATATTGCAATCCTACTGTGACATGCCAAAATTTTGGAATTTTGCACTCTGGTAACAATACAAAAAAAGTGCTCACATATTGCAATACTTTTTTAAAGCAATCACCTTTAATATTTGATGGAATTAAAGCAGCAAAAAGGCTAAAGTGGAGACTAGATAAATTACTTAACTATTAAAATAAGTTTAAAATGCATTTATATTCCTTTATCAGAAAAAAAATCTCAAATTGACATATACCCAATAAACAATGGAAAGGTAATAATATCCCTGTATAAAATTTTAGCTAATTTTAAAATATAACCCTTTAGTTCTATTGTCCCTATTCTGATTATCTTCAATCAAGAATATTAAAGCAAATTTCTAATAACAGCTCTATTGCACTAAATATTTAGAGAGCCCTTCTATGTTTCCTGGAAAGCTTGAAGTTCAGATTTCAATGCAACCCTAAGTGGAAAACACTATCTCCAATTTGAATACTAAAATACATACTTTAGTTTGAGATTCAGGCTTAATGTTTAAAAAATAGTGTGATAGTGACAAAATATTCCTCCTACCTGTGAAAATGAACTGCTCAACAATAAGGAATGCTATGTATATTATGCATTTGGATTTTTATACCTGTCTTTCAAGATCTTTTTGAGTTCACAGGGGATACCCCAAGGAGAAAACATGCCATCTTCTGGGACAGAAGAGCAGCAAGATTTTTTTTTCTGTTATAAACAAATAAATGTTTCTGGAACATGGAATTACATGATAAAAATGACTACATGAATTTACTTTGGCCTCTGATAAAAAAATTCTCAGTGGAAAATCATATGTCACAGGATTGAAAGAGTAATCCAATCCCATGACATATTTCTAGACTGAAACATATTAGTAATGTATCATTCAGTTAATAACTTAAAACTCTCAAACCCAGTTTCCTCTTCCTGATAATATTACCTGTTTATTTCTCTCAAAGCTTCCATAAACATGTACATAATTAAATAATATAAAGCATAACATACACCAGAATTTATATTTGTTTAATAAAAATTACTCTGCTCTTATATATGTCATCAAATGATATACTTCTTAGTGTTATGAAAGTTATGAAAGCTCTTTAAGGATTTCATGGGAGAAAAAATATGAATATTCTAAACTTATGGATAATGTGTGTTAACTGCAGAGATGGAGCAGTAGATAAAATTGTAATATTCTATATGATATAATATGAGAACATTAGATGTCTGGTAATGTTAATGGTGACATCTTTTGTGTTTTTCATGGTCTTTTCTTGTCCTGAGGATCTGACATACTAACCTATAGACTAGTACTTGGCTATGTCAATAAGACATGCTTAAAACATTTTTGAAAAATACTTAGATGCTGGTCCCCACACTCAAAAATTATAATTTAGTAGATAGGCAATTTTGACTATGGAATCTAAATTAAAATGTAGAATTAAGAAATGTGATACTGAGAACCCAAAAGGAAGCATCTATCTATGAATTAAAAGCAATCCCTAATTGATCTATAGATTCAATGTAACACCAATTTTAATACCAAAAATGAAGAAGCTGAAAAGTTTTTAAAATTACTACCTTGAATTTTATTGTTCCTCTTTTTTGTTGATGTTTTTGTTTTTTTTTTGTTTGTTTTTTTATATACTTTATTTTTGAAAAACACTTAATGTTACATTACATAAATGTTAACATAAAAAAATACAGGGGACCCCCATATGCCTTGCTCCCTACCCCTCCCACACTTTCTTACATTAACAAGGTTCTTCATTATTGTGGTACATTTGTTACAAATGATGAATACATTTTGGAGCATTGCCAATAAGTGTGGATTATAGTTTACATATAGTATACACCCTGTCCCACACAATTTTGTAAGTTATGACAAGATATATAATGGCCTATTTATCTGTCATTGCAATGTAATTCATGACAGCTCCCAAGTCCCAAACTTGCCCCCATATTATGCCCATTTTTCCTCTCTCTCTCCTCAGTGGCCACTGCCTTCATATCAATAAAAGTTCTTCCATTGCTAAAATCACAATAAGTCAATAAAATAACAGTAAGTCTAACCTAGTCCATTGTTCATTCTCCAATGCTAAGGATTCTGGGATGGTGATGCCCACTCTGCTTCTACTTGAGAAGGGGCATAGATCCCATGAGGAATATGGATGGGACTATCTTGTTTGCAGTTGCAGACTCTGTCTTTTCCTTATCATTTTCTTGTTAGTTGTCCTGTGTGAGTCCAAAATACTGGAGATTAGGTGTTGCAACTCTGTTGATATTCAGGACCTAACTGGCACATAGCCCAAAGATTTAAGTCCCTTGGACATATACCTATCCACTCTAGTACTAACTATATGTTCAAATAGAAGGGCCAGAAGAGCCATGTGTAGGGAAACCACAACTCAGCCCATCTCTGTCACAATGGGGAGCACAAATTCCATCATAGGGCCCACTGGCAGTGTGCCAATCTCCTGAGCTGTCTGCCTTGCCTATAGTGTCTAGAAGTCTCCTAAGCTCCCAGGAACCCCTCTACTTGAGGCAATATTTACTG
>PVKH010018127.1:0-15509 GCA_004027955.1 Chaetophractus vellerosus | reverse complement strand
ACAAAACCTCATTAGCTTCAGCTTGTCAAACTCAATTTAATCTACTGCATGTTAAAAGATCTTTGGGAGAATAAAGTTCAAGAGGCTGCAAGGTCTAAAATGATTCTTGAGGTTAATAGAATTCTTAGTAAAAACTTCAGGGAGTATGAGTATATCTGGGCAAAGCTCAAGTCTGATACGTGGATTAAAGAACCCTGAAATCTTTACCAATTGAGTCACAACGAGTGCTAAAGTACAATCAAAACGATGAAAGTTCATTGGATTGGTGAGTTGTCAAAGACTGGTTAAGAGTAAGGTTTAGAACCAACATTCTTCTGTAATGTTTTTCAAGAAAGGAGACTTTCACTCTCTTGTAAACTGCAAAACAATCCAGGCTTATGGCGATTTTGTAATGATTCTCTGCCTCTTCTCCCTCCCCTTCTGCTGCCCTCACCACAGCACTTTGGAGTCCTACCCTTTGCAGGCCAGTTCAATTCCTATTGCTCTGGCCAGCCACGCCAGACCCAAGGCTCTATAAACTACAGCCTCTCCAATCTGCATCACCCTTCTTTTTAGAAAACAAAGCTTCTGCTGCAATAGTCATGATGCCAGGGGAAACAGTCACAGAAAGCAAGGGTTACTCACAATGAAAATAATATTTAATTCCCTCACATAGTTGCTAATAATGTGTAGCAATATATAAAAGAAATCAGGTTAGTCTTAATCATATAAAGCAATATTTCTCAAACAGATCTTTGGACAAATATTTATGTTGGATATTAAAATATAGAAATTCATAGTTTTGGTTGGTCTATACCTGCCATCCCATATAGTCTGAGTGCTCTCCCATTAATGTGTCCCTGTAGCTCTGGGCTTTCTGGTGGGGTTGGCTCCATACAAAACAAGGAAAACTTTTTCTTCATAAAAATGTGCTTCTTACTCCCAAAACCTTGCACTCCACGTGGGTGTGCTGCTCATGAAAAGTTATATTCTTTGTTAAAATTGATTCAAAGGAGCTGTCTAGAATAGCCATACCATGTCTCCACTCCCAACCTCTCAGATACCCACCTATTTTGGAAACTGGCTCTGTGTCTGTCTGTTCACCAATTATGCATAACTAGTACAAAATAACCAGAGAGCAGTTTCAGTGATGTCTACAAGACTGGATGATGGAATTTTTCCAAATAAAACATTCTTGACAAACCAAGACTCAAGCTTCTTTGAGGACCATTCTCCAATATTTTATAGGGAGAAATGGCATTTAATTTCAATGCTCACATTTGAATGTGAATTTAAGATTAAGTGGTACCAATTAATCATCTAAAATAAGAGGGTTTTATTTCTAGTGCATTGGTAAATAAGCTTGGCTTTAAATAGGCAAGCAAGTCCAAATGCCAATATTACAATTGTTCTCTACTCATGTTGCTTTATTCTACCGGTTATACAAACAAAACTCATTTGTTCCATGTAGCAGACCTGGACTTGGCAGAAACTGGATTTCATATTCATAGGGTTATATAAAGCTAGTTTAATGAAGGGACTATTTATGAAGATATTTGCAGACCTGAGATAACTCATAAGATATGGTGCAGTAACCTGGGACTAGCAACAGCAAGAAAGTTACCACTCCTAGGCACAAAGGGTGGAGGTGGGAGGTAAAGTTATCAGCAAAAGTTGGAGCCATAAAAGGATGACCAACCAAAGGACTGACTGTGTCTGGTATGGAAAGAGTTGGGGGAATAGATATCCACATCTGCCTTTATCCTAGTTCCTCAATCCCCAGCCAGTGTCAAACACAACTGGAAGAGAAAAGGCAAAGGGATACAGGTGATACAATCTATGGAGGTCAGTCTATAGTTGCCCAGATTTGAGGAGAAAAGAGCAGAAAATGAATCTGGAGGGGAAAACAGAGGGGCATGATAGTCATTTGTCTATTTGATTTCAAATCCATTACCTGCCCTTTTCCTTCCACCATAACACAGGGAGCTGTAGGCCCCAGACTCCCTTGCAACTTGTTTCTCTCCATGTTTGGTCATTGGGAGCTTTTGGGTAGGGATTGGAGGACTGAAGGATAACAGAAGCCTCATGTTTTTCCCTATGTCTCTCTCCTCAGACTTTGTCTCTAGTAGTGTTTTCAGATCCTCCATGGTCCAGCTCCCATTGGACAGACCTTTTCACCATGGTCCCAATTCCCACTGGGTATGCCAGATGGACAGGTAAGTAATACCATTTCAGCTACAACTGCAAGTTCAGACTCCTAAGCTGAGGTAACACTCCTTCCTTCAGCCTAAGCATGGTAAAGTTCCTTGCTCTTCTTACTGTCTGGGTTGTCTCATTGTTTCCTGTACAGATTCTCAGGTTTTCCACCACCGGTGTATGCAATTATCACTATTAATTTTTCTTTATTCGCAATACCAAGAATCTTCTATGTTCTGCCAGAACCCCGATAAAGTTCTGGGTTAAATCTAATTGAAATACATTTGCATATAACTGGACTTTTACTTCATAAGCTATTTTAATACATTTAAAGTATGATTTCACATCACAAATAAAGACATGGTAAACCACAGTAATGTTTTATTTTGTGTCTAGATAATGGAAAAAGGAATAGAGAAAGAATTCAATAAGTGGTACACACAAAGTCATAACATATAGAGTCATAAAAATCTAGAAAGAGCTGAAACTTGGTAGTCAGTATCATATTCACATTCTGAACTTTTTTCATGCCAGCTTCCCTTTAGTTTATTAGAAGGATTATTTATTATTAAAGATAGTGGTAAATGATCAATATCCTTTCTCCCATTTTCATGGAAAGAGATCCATATTACTTTGGGTTAGCAATATCCCCACCTTTAAAAAAAACAACTACATTTCCAAGACACCCTTGCAGGCAAGCATGACTGATGAAATGTAGGTAGAAGTCATTGGACAGGATGTCTAGTAAAGCTCTTATGGGGATTTACTTACAGGGAGGTATCTTTGGCCTTTCCCCATTCTTCTCATTCTTTACTGAATTCTGGATGTTATGGATGGCTTTTAAAATGTGTTGGATGGCTTTGCAGCCACTATTTTTCAACCATGAGGCAATATAAGACTGGCAGAGCCTGTAATATTTATGTCATGGAGTCACAATTGCAGTCCTGGATAGCTCAAACCCAGACTTATTCACATGAGAGAAAATGTGTCTTATTTAATTTCAACTAATATTATTTGAGGTTTTTGTTCATATCAGATAAATAAAATTATTGATATTGGGCAGACTTACCTTAAGGTATTCATCACAAATATATGGGACTTATTTGAAACTTGATCAGAGAGAGAGAGAAGAATTAAACAAATGAGACAGAACATCATTTTTCTTATTGAAAGTGAACTGATGATTGCAAAGGTTTAAAAATTATTCCAGAAATTGATCCAAAAGCGTAGTAGAATGAAATATTTTAAATTAAAATTATTGGTGTATAATATGAATCTATAATAATTTAAACAGGGGATACAGATAGACATATCATTGGGCTGCATAGTCCCAAAACAGACTCTAGGATACATATCTTTAATAAATTATAAAGCATCTTGCCTTTGAAAAAAATGAGTAAAGTAAGAATTTTATGGTCTCTTCATATGACCTTAGAATTTCTGGAGAATTTTATCCCAGGTCTGTTTTCTCAAGAAACACCATTTGTATACCCAATGAGTAGATATAGAGTGTATGAGGTCATCAGTGAAGGAGATAAGAATGGCTTGGTTCAATGGATTTGCCAACACTCATTCTGGACCTTCCAAATACAATGGCCTTCGTGCTTCCATATTTTTGAATCAAGAGCACTGACATATTGAAACAAACTTCTACAATACACAGTCCTAAAGAATGAAATATATTTCTGATTAATTCTGCTTGTGGATATGAAACATTATCTCTTTTCAACATGTACTACAAGGAAAATTCCTCTCACTCAGAACTGGGTCAAGGAGAGCTGCTTTTATTGGAGGCTGTTAGGACTATCACTCTCTGAGGAGACATCATTTGAAACTAGAAAGCCATGATACAAACCTGTTACACAATCCACAGCTTTGAGGCCAATCAATCAGCTTTGGGTTCTGAATGTGCTGCATGCATCCAGAAAAACTCATGCTCAGAGTCATCTCTTGCCTGAGAGTAAGTGTTTAGGGGCTATTAAAGTTCCAGCTTTGACTTAGGGCAGAGTGCTATGCTTTGGGAATTAAAGATTTCAATTAAAATATATCTAGGTACTTTGCAAAGTCCAAATATTAAACCAATTGTTTAGAGTCACAACCTTATTGTGAAAATGAATAAAGAAACTAAATGGAATTAAATACATGGGCAATTAGCGATAATATTATATGCATAGATTCAGATGTTTCACAAAGGAACACAAAGTGCAAGCTAATTGTTTCTTCTGAGCAAAATAAAAATATATGAGCAAGGATAATATATTTTACACAATTTTCAGAAATTACTACTGATTTTTTAAACAGTGGATTATTTGGAATTTATATCTATACCACCTTAAAAGAAAAGGTGTGCTTTTATTGCAAGAGCATTTTGTACAAGCTGAAATGCTAGCTGTAAGCAGACAGATAAATGTATGCTGACATACCCAAGTGCCACAAGTTATGGATAGCATCAGAAAACTCCATGGGTTGAGAAATCTGATTATTCTACTATTTTGTCACTGTAAGACTATAACTATTGGTGCTGATTTCTGAAAACTCTTCTCTTGAGGTTTTCATGGTAATCAACGAAGGGAAAATGGATTATAGCACCATGAAATTCAGAAGAAGGATAAAGGACACCATTCCAATACCTGCACACAGAAAATGCCCAAATAGCATATTTACTTTTTAACAGAGAGTAAAGCATAATATGGGAAGATAAATATTCCAACAGGGTTTATTATCAAGACTAGAATTTTATTTGAATATCCCAGGTGGAAATGCTTGATTCTTCTAGTGTATCTTCAATGTCAGGGACCTAGAATTTTTACCTCACCTTTATGGGCATTATTCTGAAATTACCACCTCATATCTTGGAAAATGAGCCAAAATAGTCAAATTTAATTTAACAGAATTATGTACAAATCATACATTCATAATTCAAAAATTAACTACAGAAAAATTGGAGCTGAATGACACAACTCAGGTTTAGTTCATTTTAAAGAGCTAAGATTTTAGCAACTAAAGTTTCAGGGTAAGAAAACAAGGTCTGATAAAAACAAGATATTTTTAAGTGTTTAAAAAATATTTAACTAAGTAATATTGGGATAAAATGCTGGAATTGAATTTTCTGATCTATATGTTGCATAAAAATTGAGTACCACCTCTGTGTTGAGGTGCCTGATAGAGTCTATAGAGAATGCAAAGGAGAGGAAGGCTTATATTCTCTAAACAGCTAATAATCATGTAGGGTGGGGTGTGGAGAAGTAAAGTGAGGTATCAAGTACACCAGGAGTAAGAATAAAAAGTAGATCCAGATACATGTTTTAATAAAGAACAAATGTCATGCAAATTCAAAAGAATGAGTGAACAAGCCAATTTGGAGGAAATGAGGAAATGTTTTATAATAGAAGCAAGCTCTGTTTCAATCTCACTTCTTCCCAAATATATTATAATGGGAAAGAGCAATACTAAACAAAGACTTATAACTGTAATGAATATTTAGGGTATTGTGGACAAGAAACAGGGAGACCTCATCGAATTCTAGCTAACTGCAAGGCTTCACTGAGAAGGGGAGTGGTAGTGACTAAGTGGTGGGACCAAATGCCTGAAAGTCCTAATGAAGAATTGCTTGGAGTGGTGTTACTGGGAATAAGAAATCTGAAAGGGTGAGGTAATCAAAGTGTGGTTGGCTTAAAATCGATCTTTCAGGAGTGGTGTCCTTTCTGGAGGTGATAAGATCTTGGTTATGACTATGGGAGTTAATATTTGATGAAGTATATCAGTCACAATTCTGGCACACTCAAATTGGGTAATTTTGAAAGAATTTAGTAAAGAGAATTACAAAGGCGTGAGTCGGTTACCGACAAGGGCTGTTGCGGTATCTCAAGAACAGTAACAGAGAGAATTCAATACTACCCCTAGATCTGAAAGGGCAAATGGGACACACACCTGCATGGGGAGGCCTGTCTAGAAGGCTTCAGTAGAGGATCACAGCCAAGCTGGTCCCTAGTGGTCCAGCACAAAGGGAAGCCAGAAGGCAAAGGAGCCCAGCTCTAAGGTACAGAGCAATGACCAGTGAATTTGGAGAGGTAAGGAGATACCCATTGCTGACATAACAGAGAAAAAAGATGATTTGTATTATCAAGGTCAAAATGTTGAAAAATCTGGAAATTGGATGAAGTTGTGTGGAAGCAACTGATGTTAAGGGGCTTATTGCAGTGTCTGGACTCAACTGATGCTACCTATTTTTATCATTATCATTTTAAAGTATTATTGCCATTGCTGAAAACAAGACTCTAAAGGTACTAGAAATGCCATCCAGGTGGATTTCTTCCAGAACTGTATGGGAATTTATGTAGATAAAAGTGCTGATGCTGGTGCTAAAGCTTTCAGTGAATGCAGGTAATTGACCATAAATAAGTGAGCAAATAACTGGAATGAGGGTAAGTCAGTGATAGATCCAGATAAACCAGACTCAGAGAAGCAGGGTTTTGTATAGCATGGGCCTTAAAAACTGCCAACAGTTTAGTGGATAGAGGTGAACAGACAGGGAAGCATTTAAATTAGAAAGGACTGATGAGCACAAACCGAAAGAATGGATAAGTTGTAGAAAAGTCAAATAGCCCATTTTAGAAGAATCATAGAGTATGAGTGGGAAACATTGTATGGGACAGACTTTGATGTAGTTTGCAGCCATTTTGTGCAGGCCCTTTAGTACCTGGGCAAGGAGTATTGTCATAGCAATGGAGGCAATGGAGAGCCTGTGAATTATTTGGAGAAAGGAGATAACATGATTGCAGTAAAATAAATTGCCTCAAGTATAATTTGGAAGGAGGAAGTTTAGTCAGGATAATTTTAGAGGAAGTAATACAAAGAATGAACCTTGAAGAGTTAGTAGAGGTCAGTCAAATGTTAAGGGGATTGCATTCAAGTCAGAAATAACAGCACACACAAAGGCAGAGCTAAGAATTATGATATTGAATTAGGGCTATTCATTGTAGGATATTTGGCAGCACTGCTGGCCTCTACCCAATAGACACCATTAGCACTCACTACCCTTCCCCTGTTTGACAGCAACAACAAAAAAATTACTCTATTCATTGCCTTGGTCCCCTGGAGGGTGAGGGAAATATACACAATAACCCTTGACTGAGAACCAGTGAATTAGGGAAGATATCTATAATTTAATAGAACAAGATGAAGTGTAGGAATGGATTGGCTAGAAACGAATCTGGACGATAGAGACAGACCAAAGGCTTTTATTTGCTTTGTTGAGACATTTTTATTTTATTCTGGTGATTAAAAGGAAGATATGAAGTGAGGATGTAAACCAAGAGGATTTATATTTTAGAAAGGTCACATTGGAAGTAATGTGAAGAAGCAATTCTGTTGTCATAGAGGCTGGTTGAAAGAAATTTCAGAAGTCTGGCGTTAATAATGTCATGGGGAATTTAAAGGAGGGAATTAGAGATATAAAAAATAAAAAAAAAACTGAGGAGGTTGGATTAATAAAGCTTGAGAAATATAACATCAGTGTAAGAGAAGATGGAGAATTCAATGGTAATTCCAAGGATTATAACTTGGGTTATATGAGTGGATAAGGGTACCATATACATAAATAGGCAGTAAGAAAAATGAGGAGTGTATGTCTTACTGGAGTGACAAAGGAAATATGATGAATTCATTTTGGTTAGGTTATGTTTGAGGCACCTATGGAACAACCAAATACAAATGAGCAGTAAGTGGATACATCCTATAAATGTTTGTGTTGGATGTATATATTTAGAATTTATAAGTATAGAGGGTATTTGAGTGACTATATTATTAAATATTATTTAAGGAGCAAGTGGAGGAAGAAAACCTGGAAAAAATGGTTGAAAATGAGTACTCCAAAAGACTGATGGGGGGAAAATCAAAGAATGAGAGAATTTTAAGAATGTTGATATGAATAATATTTGTAAATATTCACATAAATAACACAAAGTTATGATTTAATAAAAAAGCCATTGATGACCTTGAGCAGAGTAATTTTACTGAGAGTAGCAAAGAAAAGTGGCAGTATTAGGGAAATGGAGTGTAGGCTATTATATCCACAATATGTATTTGAAAGCTAAAATAAAGGAGAATGATTACAATAGAAAGAAATGGAAGACTAAAGGAGTTGACTTTCTTTTAAAACTGTGAGACTATCCTCAGCATATGTATATTCTGATAGTTTAAAACACTGGTAGAGAGACTGAGTTTGAAAATACAATTGAGAGAAGGGAAGAAGGAGGGATAGGTCACTAAGTATATGGGAAAAATTAGAATATAGAGCATGGAGGAGGAATTTGCCTTTGACCAGACTTGGGGACCTAATCCTCTCAACCAAGGGAGTAGAAGATATGTAAATATAAGATAAATAAACACTGATTGGGGATTAGGAATTGAAGGATTTCACTCCTGATGGTCTTTGATTTTTCTGTAAAGGAGGATATGAGATTATTTCCTAAAAGTAATGGTAGATGTGGTGGGAAAAGGATTGGAAGAAACTAATGAAAGTTTGAAATTATTCTGGAAAATAAAAAAGATAATTATGTGAGCAGAGTACTGTGAAGATTTACTAGAAAACACCAAGAGCCAATATGAAGATGGTGATCAGGAATCTGCAGTGACAGATTCTGTGCAATTAAATTAATTTTACCAGTGTTGTCCAACATTCTTGGCATAGGAACAGAAAAAAAGCCAGTTGGATTGACCAAGTGTTGTTCTTTGTTCAATCAATTTTTTGTTTTCCCTAGTAAGTAGGAAAGAAAGAATAACAGAGTTGATTCTATTGAGAAATGGGTTGAATGAACAAATTATGAAGAAAGGCTAGATTGTGAAACAATATGAAAATAAAGGAATACAAAAGGGAGTGGATAAATTAGAAGAATTTTGATGTATAAAATTACTAGATGTCTTAACTCCCAGAAGTCTAGGAAAATAGAATGTCATGACCATTCAGGTAGAAATGTCCAATAAAAATGTGGGTATGGAACTCAGGAAAGACGGACAGTTGTTGGTATAGAAATTACTTGCACAGTTTTGGTAAAATTGCATGGGTAGATAAAATTACGAGAGGGAATGAGAAATTGCACAAGCTATTCAAGGATACAGATTTAGGTAATGTCAACATGTCGGAAAAGGAAGAAGGAAAGGAATTAACAGATGAAAGGTGGAGATGGAGGGAAAACCAACATAATTCATAATTCTCAGAAGTGGAGTTAGCAAAGAATTCTGTGAAAGCTATTTGTGCTGTTCACAAATATTTTGTTCTCTCCTGAGACATCATAGGATCAGAGTTATTGCTAAATACCCCTTAACTCAGGGATGACAAACGACTTCTTTGGCCACTAAAATGTGAACAGAAGTAACATGTGGAAGCTTCAAATGCCTGTGCATGCCACAATCATGGGCAATATTCCAGAAAGTTTGGCTCTATCAATCAGGGCCCAGAAGTGGGAATAACATAGATATTCCAGCTGATCCCGACTGGACATGCAGTGTAAGAATCATGCCTTAGTGGTTTTGTTTTTAAAAAATCTTTTTTTTTATTATTATTATTTTTATTTCCCCCTCCCCGATGGCTCCCTCATCTGTCTGCTGGTTTTCTGCTCATCTTCTTTAGGAAGCACCGGGAACTGAACCCAGGACCTCACATGTGGGAGGAGAGTGCCCAACCACTTGAGCTACCTCTGCTCCCTGCTGGTTGCAGTGTCTGCTGGTTGTGGCATCTGTTAGTTGTGGTGTCTGCTTGTCTTCTTCAGGAGGCATCAGGAACCGAACCTGAGACCTCCCATGTGGGAGGTGGGTGCCCAATTCCTTGAGCCACATCCACTCCCCTATGCCTTAGTGTTTTTTAAGTCAGTGAGATTTTGTGTTTGGTATTCAGCATAGCCTAACCTATCCTACCTGTAATAAGAGAAAAATGCAAGCAAAGGGTCAAGGAGGAGAAGAACTATAAATGAGTCCTGTGATTTGATATCTGTGCCAAGATTTATACAAGTTTCCTCTTTACTTATAAAATTAAGACAAACTTGTCTATATTAGGGTTCTTATAGTTCTTCGATTTCCTTGATATTTATATTCTTCGTTGCATTTTTGTACTTCTCTAAGGTTTTCTAGGCCCACATTAGATTGCATAATACTTTAAGTTATTGCTGAATGGTCTCATCTTTTAATCCCCTTAATGTATCATGATTGATACAACTTACTGTGGCTGAAATGAAGTACATGTGACACAAGAAAGAACATTTTAAATTCAGAAACTAACCAGTAAATGGAATGTATTTACAAGATAGTGAATTGCTTAGGAATAAATATGTTCAAACTGAAACATCATGACTTTTCATGAAGTGGAATATTATCATTTAGTGAACACTATTATATTCTACGTAATATATTGGGTGCTTTATTGATGCCATTTCATTTGATATTAAGAGTAGTCTGTTGAATAGCTATAATTAATTACACTGTTGTGAAAAGTTACAAAAATAGCCTAAGGTCAAATTGCTGTTAAGTGGCAAATCTTGGATTCAACTCCAATATTATGATCCTAAAACATATGCTCTTATTTCAGGGAGAAGAAAGTTGTGTTAAATATTCATTTGAGTCATGAACAAAAATATGATTCCTTGTTTCTTTAACATACATGTCCCTGTGGAAAACCATTCCTTAATTTTGCAGCTTGGTAACCTATATTACATCTGGAACAAATGTGCAAGATGCAAAATTACCTACAAAAATAACATGTATTTTGTGTCCTTTGCACTTTAAATCATTTAAAGAAATTTTTCCAAGGTTCAGTAATAATATTCTTTCATAACTTGAATGAAAAAAATGTACCAAAAATTTCTATTGCTCCCTGTGAATTAAGTGATTTGAAATTTCACATTAGGTGTCTCTAGAATGAGATCAACTACTTGCAGATAATAATGAAAGCACTGTTAAAATAATTTAAATGATTGAATGAAGTGGTTCAGAGAGGAAGTCATTGTGAGGCCTGGAATTTTCCTTTTCTCTCCTTTGGTACATGAATTCAATTCATTGGCTATTTGGACAGAAAAAAGTATAGTACCTTGAAATTTCCCATATGAAAGCTGGTAGTGTTGCAATGACAGACCCTACGGCAAACATTTTCTTTACAGAGCATCCTTGTCAAGTTATTTTTGTTGGGAAATGATTTATTAGAAAGTATCCACAGTGTGGCACCTGAATAAGTCATGTCTGCTGGATATTAAGGAACTATAATAATCATGTGTAGTGGTAAATTCATTAACCGTTGAAAGTGAGTTAAGGCTTTAGCCTAATCCAGTGGCTCTCAAATTATGGTGCTGGACCAGCAATATCAGCAACGACTGGGAGTTTGATGGAAATACATATATTCTCAGGCCCCCACTGCAGACCTACTGAATCAGAATTCTGGATATGGCCAAGCAATCTGTGCTTTAACAAGTGCTCCAGCAGATTCTGATGCAAGTAAAGTTTGAGAAACACTGGCCTCACACATGGTTAAAGACTTGGTCAAATGTATATCTTATCCTCAGCCTTCATCTTTAACAATAGTACTTAATCTGGCTGAACAGCAGAATAATCTGGGGACACTTTTGAAAAATGCGGATGCCCAGACTCACCTCAGACAGTGTGAATCAGTATACCTCAGATGGTTCTAGCAACCAGTTGTAACTGAGGCCCACTAATCTACAGCAACATAGATTGTGGTGGAATGAATTTTGAGCATAGTGTCAGCAAATCTGGATCAGAGCCTTGGGCCAAATTTTTATTCTTTGTGTAACTTCAGTAAAGTCATAAAAGCTGCAACTTTTTCAGCTGTAACTTAACTGTTCCTGCTTTGTTTTATAAGAGTTGAATTATAAGAAAATACATTGCAAATTCTAAAATCTTGCTACTCAAGGGTGGTATAAGACAGGTCTTGGTTAGAACTGTAGAATCTCTGGCCCCACAAGAGACTTAAGGAAATGGAGTCCACATTTTAAACTGATCGGTGGTTCATATGTACATTAAAATTTGAAGCAGTGCTCAAAAGCATGAAGCCAATATATATACTGTCATCATAACATATGTAAAAGAAAATCCAATATTTCCCATGACTCAAATTACATTTAGCCTTAATGGAGGTAAGTGGGGGAGAATTTAGAATACGCATTTAAACCTTACAATTTGACTGTGAGCATCCCCTTTGAAACTGTTCAGCAAAAACATTTGAAGGATAGCTCTGTTCATGGCTGCTGTTCAGAGGTTGGCAAAGATCACGGCAATTTAAGTATGAGCTGATGAACAACCTGGAATAGCAAGAATATGCAGGGAAATATTTGTCAATAAACACACACATTAGAAGTTGCAGCAGTACTGTGAACTATCATAAACAGACATACAAGTTTAAATCAACAAATTATGGGAAAATGTCATTATAATGGCACAGTGAAAAAAGGTTGGGAAAAGGCAACCAGAAAACAGTTCTTCCTGGATGCTATAAGAAGTGAGTTTTGTTTCCTGAACTGATTATTCAAATGCAGTTATTAAGGCACAATACATGATTTTTCTGGTAATATAGTTCCTACATTCCTCTGCTCTTTGGAGAAAGTAATAAACTGTTTGTTGACTAATAAGTTCAACAAAGAACCCCATACACTGCCATTCATCAGTGTTATAAATTATATGAACTTATCAGGATTGTGTTATTTGGATTTATTATATATAAGGATGAAAAGCTTTAATAAAGGTGGATAAAAGGATTCCATTAGCCCATAAATAATTGTTCGACCAAGAGGGCTGTGAACAAGTAACTGTGTTTGCCACCATCTGGTGCATCAGAGAAAATTATCAAAGCAGCAGTAGGTGGTGGTGGGAAAACATCCGTTTAATTTCCATCCTTGAGAAAACAGTAACATTTGGAAAACACATGCATCCTCTTTCCTGAGCCAATCCCCTAAATACCATCCAACCTGCAAGGATTTATTTTTCTAATATTTTTCTGCTTTAGTGATTCTCCTAATGTTATAGATGGGGGGAAGTGCTAGACTAGTAGAACTGACATTTAAAATGTCCTTTTCCCCCCACATTTCAGGAAGAGCCTTTGCAGATGAGCCTTCTCAGATGACCAGGAGAGATCCTATCCCAAAATTTACCTTGAAGTAACCTCCGGATTAGTTAAAGCATCTTACATGAAGTCCTAAAAAGTGTTAATCCACTAATTAATCCATCCTTCTTTCTTTTATAATTCTTTCATTCCAAACATTTTAATTTAACACTTCTAAGCTTCAAGAATTTTGGAATCACATCTTGTTTATGAAATATATTTTTTTTCATAAAAATTTTTTATTGAAGTATATCATTCATACATGAAGACACATGAACAATAAATATATAGTAAAAGATGTGACCTTACTAAGTAAATATGCATAATATCATAAAGTGCTCCCATACATCACCCCACCACTAATACCTTACATTATTGTGAAACATTTGCAACAAATTATGAAAGAGCATCATCAAAGTATTACTGCTAACTGTAGTTCATATATTACATTTGGTATGTTTTCCTCCCAATCCACTCTAATTTTTTTGTTCATAAACCATCCAATTTATCTAAAGTGTACAATCAATGGCATTTGGTATAATCACAGAGTTGTGCATTCATCACTTCAATCAATATTAAAGCATTTTTATTACTCTAAAAAAAGGAGGGGGCTGGCTGTAGCCCAGTGGATAGGGCGTCTGCTGTAGCCCAGTGGATAAGGCACCGGTACACCACATGGGAGGCCCCGGCTTCAGTTCCTGAGGACCTCTCCAGGTGGGCAGACCGCCTTGAGGGGGCAAGCCGCTGTGGGCAGGGCAAAGCTGGCGTTGGCAGGGCAAAGCCACCATGGGCAGGGCAAGTCACCTGCGAAAAACGGAGCTGAGCCGCCCACGAAACGGAACAGCGCCGCTCCCGAGCGGGGCAAGCCACCTATGCAGTGGGCTGACTTGGCGCTTCGCCACAATGGGGGGAGACCAAAAAAAAAAAAGCAGACATAGAAGAGCACAAAAATAATGAACACACAGCAACAGCAAGCAGAAAGGGGGGAATATGTAACAAAAAAAAAAAGGAAAGAAGGAAAAAACTAACAAAAAACAAACCACTGTTATAACCATAGCTTAGTGCCACCAATTACAAATCCTATGATATACTTTCACCATTTCTATTCATTTCCAAACATTTGCTAAACAAATCTGTTTCCTTCATTATATTCTGTACTTTATAGTGATTGTTCCCTATACATGGTAAGAATTTTCTTAGGGGTAGAATCATGTGCACAAAAATTGTAACGTTTTTCTATTTTTTACTTGTTCTATTTTATGTACATTTAGGTCTCGTTCTGATGGATGTAGAAAATTTTAATGGAGTCGTTTTTTGTAAGAATGAATGAAGGGTCAAGATGGAGAGGAAATTAGCATGCTGGTTTAAATTTCATTATAATATTATGGCACATTTACATTTGGAAAATATTCAAATCCAATTCTTAAAAATATGTTTACACTCCTCTTTGCAAATGCTTATGGTGGCCAACATCTTAGGCAGTAGAGAGTTTACTGAATGAAAAACTGTAGTAAGACAGAGATTCTAGTGTAAGATCTGGTATTACTAATGCAATCTTGGGTAAAATATTTCACTTTTCTGTGTCTCAGTTTCCTCATATATGGAATACTTAGATTCCATAAAACCTATATTCCTTTTGAATTTTAAAGTTCTATGATTATATAATTTCAAAACCTCTAAAAATTCTTCTTTATACACTGATAAATCAAAATCACCTCTAGGAAATGGAAGAAAAACCTGCTGGTGAAATCCTTATATGTGGCCACACTACTAATGGCTTACATTATTGAATGTTTGCTAGGAGTAAGAAACTATTCTAAGCACTTTATATGTATTATCTTGTTTTATCATCATAAAAACTTTCCCTGTTTTATATAGGAGAAAAATCAACATCAAAGATTTAACTAACTTGTCTATTATCCTATTGTTATAGAAGTGGTGCTGGAGTTTGAAACCCAGATGATCTGTTCAGAGCCTATTGTATTAACCACATTCTACAGCTGCTCTGTGACATCTGGACATATTTTTACTTCAACATATTCAAGTCTGTTGTTATACTATTTTTTTTTTTAAAGATTTATTTATTTTATTACATATCTCCCCTTCCCCCCGCTGCGGCGACGCGCCGAGACTGGTCACTGCGCAGGCGCGGCTTTCCCCGCTTGTGGGCGGTCTCTGCGTCTGTTCACGGCCGGCGCTTGATTCAGTTCGTGGGTGGCTGGCTGCGCTCCAT